>JAVIWC010008066.1:600000-852418 GCA_031894815.1 Creontiades dilutus
CTACACGAAGTTATAGTCCGATTTTGATGAAATTTTCAGGGATTGTGCGGGTTGGGGTGTAGATGGTCCCCTATGAGTTTCATGACCCCCGGATCAATAGTAGCCTCTTCGCATGCGCAAGTATATACAGCCACTGTGCGGAGGGGTGACGGCAGTTGGGTACTTTGCAACGACGCTGCAGTCAACCCAACATTATTTGATACGTCATTGAACGATGCTTATATTTTATTTTTAGAAATGTCATAATAATTATTTATCACTTCAGTCATCTTTCCAGTACTAGTACCCTTGCAGAATTGTAAAATTGTAGATGTAGATTGTAAATTACAATTTTCCAGTCCGTATTTGTAAACTTGAACTTTTAATCAATAGTACCGTGTTATAATCTTCACAGCGTATCACTTCAGTCACTTTCGACGCTGCAGTCAACCCAACATTATTTTCCATTCGAGCGAAATGTTTTTATTATTAGGTCATATTTTATAGTTTGTTCAATAGTTGAACATGGCTACCTTTATTTTCTCAAGTTATGCTCCTGCATAACAATAAATTCGCCCTAATTCGATATTTACTTCGCCTAATTGAACGAAGTTCTTTAGTCAACAATAATTTTCAATGAACTATACAGTCATGTTATGGATACGAGGAAGCTATGTGCCACACCCACTTGGCAGACGTTTTTTTTCTTGGGCTCAAATTTTGATAGATTTGGGAGGGATCAACTAACCTCAATATGACATACTTGTGGGAATCTAATATGGGTCCATTCCATATTGGGCTACCGCCTGATCTTATCATCATTATCTTTTACTGCTCATTTGAAGTGTGTTCAAACTGTTTCTTTGGTCATTAACAGATGGGGAAGAGGAAGATAGAGGAAAGACATACTTAGCACTGTTTTGCTAAAATATCTTAGTACGGCATACCGTGCATTATTGAGCACCCCTTGTATGGCATGAAAAGCAACCGTTTTCCCAAGGCTAGGAAACACAAGTTTTTGGAAAAACGTTTTTCTGCTAGTCAGATATAATTTTTGGGGAATCCTGGTGATAGGGCCGGGCAGAAGGGCAATATACTGACCTTTTTGCGTTTTCATAAACAGAGTTGCTACTACGACTTAAGACGTCATAAGCACTAGGCACCACTTCAAATCTCCGACTTTGGTTTAAAGACAACGAATTCACGGTATGAACCCAAGTTTTTCGTTTTCAAACGTAATTTTCTTCAAACATTTTCATGTCGAAAAATTCTTTTTCTTATATCGTTGGGAAGCTGAAAATTGAGGTTGTTTTTCTTGAAAACTGCATTGATGTTTTTTCACAAGAAAAAGGTGAAAATCTCTTTCAGAATTTCGTAGAAAAACTCAACAATTAACATGTTAAAATTTTGGACTAGAAAATGTCCAATTCGACACGAAGTAACGAATGTGCCTTCAAAAAGTTGCTATAAGATTTCGATTTCCAAAAAAAAATAAGAGAGTTATCATCATTTTTGTGAGAGAAGAACATACGAGACAAATGTTAAAAGCGAAATAACTCAAAAACGAATCTTCAAAAACATTTTTTTTTTTCTGAGAGGCACTTTTTTGTCCCAACGTACACACAACATGTTTGAACGTGGTAGGACCATTTCATTTGAGAATCAACGTCACTCCTAAATAATTTAAACCATTCTTTTTTGAGGGGTTCAGTGTTTCCAACATCTACAACGACAACATCCGCGTGTTTCGTACACTCGCCGTAACATATTTAGTAGAACGTACGATTTGGACACGATTCACGATCCTTCCGTACCGCCCACAAACAATGGGATTTGATTTTTACTGCTGAACAGAAGATTTTCGGCAGAGCCGCCTCGACAATGCCCCATTATACAACCTTAAACGTTCCTCTTTCTTTTTCTTTTCGGCCGAATTTTTTCCAAGGCTCCGGGGCTCGTCTCACGAATAATTTCGACGCTCGTAATTCCATTTATACGGTGGGAGATTCCGTTTTCAAACGCCCAAGTGCGTAAGCGGTGGCGAAATCCGGAACGGACGACATCTTCGCTAACCGTTTCGGACGATTTAAACCCCTCAGCATAAAATATATTACAACGAATTCTGACGGTCCAACAAATAAAATAGTTTAAAATCCACTAACTTAGTTTTAAATATAACGGTTCACTCCAAGTTAGTTGGTTTTAAGGTATGATTGTACTGAGGAATTTTACAATGTATGTTTGCCAGGGGAGATGTAAGAAAGGGCCACAAGGCCCTAATCTCACCCTGGTTGTTTAAATAAAAAGATTAATCAATCAATCAATCAAGATTTGAAAGCACTTCCCTTAGTGTTTCGACTGAGATGTTTTAGGTGGAACGCGCTGTTCTACATCAGATAGTCCTTTTACGTAAATCATTCATCTAAGTTTATTGGTCGTAGTCCATTATCACAACTATAGGGCTAAGTAGGTCATTATCCAAATTCGGTCCCTCACCCCTCCATTCTATACTAGGGAATTTGCACGGTTTTGCTTCAGAGTTTGCCCCTGTCAATCTTTGTGCAAATTTTCTAAGCTGCGAAAAATGGTCTTCTTCAAGGTAGTTTTAGTAGAAATCGCACAACTCCACGTCTTCAAATTTAGATTCGAAAGCCTCGCTCACTTGATTCCATTAGTATGAGTAAGTAGTGTATTTTTCATTTTTTTCTAAATTTTAATTGGGTTTTTAAGTTGTTTTGCGGGTTGGATCGAATCTTAGAACGGGCCGGCTGTTGCCCACTTGCGATTTAGTGGAATATGATTCAGAAATAGATACATCTTTTTCTATTATTCTCAGAAAACTATCAATATGGTTCGGAAATAGTGAGAAGAATATGCATTCTCATGGTTGTAAAAGGTTAGGGTTAAATTTTGAATAGCCCAAAGTATGCAATGTACCTATATCGCAGGAGGTGTTGACAAACGTTGAAAATATGAAGTACGAGTATGTCCCCTCTGCATTTCTTGAAACCTTATGTGGTAGAAACAACTACCCATCACAACTCATTGTTCCTAATATTCGCTCGTCATTCTGTCGATTCAACAGTCAGACGTTTACACAGTAAAAAAAAAGGACGACAGACGGTCTCGCAAAATGGACGGTAATTGTGAATTGTCGAATCGGCAACAGTCCCGAGATTGGGGGTCGTGACATTGCGTCGATATCTTCTAAAATTTCCATCCAACTATTTTCGCTTCTGTTTCAGATTATTTGAAAGTGTGTAGAATATAGTAAGCAGACGTACAGTACAAAATAGCTTAAATAGAAAAAATGTGATTCAGTGATATTAAGTGAATCGCTGATTGTTATCCATGAAAATTTGTTACAAATTGCTATTACTGTTATTGTACATTATATTGTTAGCATCATTTTATTGCACAATTTTCACGTGTATCTAATAATCGTTTAATAATCATCTTCTCATTATTATTACTATTATTGCAAATTTTATATTTTATAATTATTTATACGTTTTAAATGAACTATTCAACTTGCAATCAATCGAAATTTATCAAATCAATCATTAACTCAAACATTTTAAGACACATAGACACGTAAAACTTGATTTGGGGTAGCTTAAATTTGGAACCTTACACTCATTTCTTTTTCAGCCCATAATTTAATCTTAGATTTGATAGATGTTCCATGTTATCGCCTTCTCCATGTAGGTTTGGAGAAGATCTATGTTCCAACAATGGTCTCTCATCATGTGGTGGTCCCATCTTTCATGTATTACTTCCGTTCGCGTTGTCCCTCGCTGTAATCCCCTAGGTCCGTGTTTCCCAACCTGTGTGCCGCGGCACACTGGTGTGCCGCAAAGGTGGGCTAGGTGTGCCGTGGGATAAGTCAACTTAAACTAAAATAGTTGCGAACGAAAAAATGCCTAACGGCTTGTCTATATGGCTACTATACATATACTTTCAAGTTAACAAATCAGTTGTAAGCTTATCTAAAAATCAAATTTTTAATGTTACTGTATCACCAAATAAATGTATCTCTGATTTCAAAGCTATTAAGTGCAGCGAGAAGCAAAGTTATTCGAGGATACCTATAACAGTGTTAAAACTAAACACTTCATCAATATGCTAGTATTTTTGAATATTTTTCTTTTAGAAATTAGGTTAGGTGTTAGGTTAGGTTAGGCTATTTTTTTTTTTTTTTTTTTTTTGTAAATGTGCCGTAGGCTAGTAGGCTAAAAAAGGTTGGGAAACACTGCCCTAGGTTGTTAGATAATTTGTCTAAATGGCTACGGAAAATTTTAATGTCCATGTTAGTCCTTGAAATTTGATATTTGAACTGATAGGAAAGAACAATTTTGAACAGTCAATGAGTGGAGAATGCAAAACTACAGAAGCCAACATGATGAAATTTGGGTCAAAAATCAAATTTAAGGTCTAGTTGGGACTGGATTCTCGGCGTTACCCTCTGACAAACCAAAAAGGCGGAATTTAATATGGAAATTAACCTTCCCGACCAGTCTGATATCAAGTAGTTATTAAAGGTGTTATTAACGTGAGAGGACTCGCATCGGCGTTTGTCGTGACCTTAACATTTAATTTGGCGCCGGTGCCTGCAGACGAGCGGTTAAGTTTCGCTCTCCCGCCTCGTCCCTTCCCATCCACAGCCGCCCAGAACTGCACATGTTCGGCCTATCCGAACGTGAGAAAAACAAACGCGATGGAGCCTTTCGAAATTGTATTTTTAAACTCGTCAAATTCACATTCTTCGGAACCAGCGAAGCAACTGGGTGAGCCAAGAGCTGCAAAATAAGGAATTGCGTTCAAGTCAACACACAGTTAGCGGAAGCTTTCTTTTCACTTTCGGGAGATGAAAAATGTCCTTTTTCTCCAAAATCAGAATTTCCGCTCGTCTTCTGCGTTTCACACTATTCTTAACAACTTTCGTTTCGTGCCTGTGCAGATCTTTGTCCGCAAACTTAGATCCTGGGTCATTCTCATGTTATTAAACCTTTTGGTTTTCCTGATCCGTGTAAGATGGATTAAACCAAATTTGAAGTGGAAAATTAGTATAGATATTCAAAACAACAAACGTTTGTCATTTTTTCCAGTATTACTATTTTTTTCTTCAATTTTGAAAATTTTAATCTAAAAGGAGTTTTGTCACGAGTGTTATTGTACAACGGAAAGGCTGCAGGGAGCAAATTCCTAAATTTTACCCGTTTTCAAGCACAAAAACCACCCAAAAAGTCTTTCTGTTCTTAAACGAGATTCAAAATGATATCACATGTCTCGATTATTGATTTGGACATATTTGAAGTACCAAAAACTATCCATGGTAATACTCGTGACAGGTGCAAATAAAATAAGAAACAACTAGATAACGAACGACTTCTTATTAAAAAAACAATTTTTTCTCATGAAAAATAGTAGAAATGCCTATTTTAATACATTTTCAGAACCCTGTTGAATTTTGAATCAATTTTGTTGAATTTTGTTAAACACTCGTTTTGTTTTCACATGGAAACATTATTCCTAACCTAACCAAGTGTTGGACGATATGAGATGATAGCAACAAAAGTAACACTCGTGATGGGTAATTTTTGTGACATCCCATGTTTTTGGGTGAACTATATGATGAATCATATGATGCTCTCCAGCCAGCTTCTTCCTGCCCTTGGCTGCACGTAGAGTGACATTTTTTTTTTTTTTTTTTTTTTTAATTTTTAAAGACATCACAAGTTAGTAATATACCTTTTGGTTTATTATTCAATAAGTAATAAACCATTGTAATCGATCTGAAAAAAAAATTCTAACCCCCCTGAAAATGTCATGGTTTACGTTTCAAAGGGTGTAGAATCCGAATCTGCAATAAAAAATTATCCGTCCGTCGTACGCCGTGCGCACGATTTCTCCCAAACGGCTGAAGCAAAAAAGCTGAAACTTTCAGGAAAAATCCATGTTGGTCCGGCTACGCCCCAATTCTTGAGCCAGCTCTCTCACTTAATTTAAAGTGCCCTTTATGGGTTGTCAAAGTTTTGTAAAATCCCTAAAAACCTCAAAAAAAGTCAAGGCGGCCTAAATTTGTACTCTTTTTGAAGAACACTCCACGAGGAATCGAATGAGCCCCGTCAATGTCACTCAGCTTGCATTTCAAGGAGAAACTGGTGGCAAGCAAATGGGCGGTGAATAGTGTATGGTCACGTCTGCTATCCAAGAATGACATCCCATTTGATAGGAAGCTTCAGGTTTTCCAGACAGTGTCAAGAACGGTTATGTGTTATGGAGCCCAGGTTTGGGGATACCGGGAACATGAGGAGGTGGAAAAACTATTAAGATATTTTGCGAAAAGAGTCTTTAGATTGCCCCAAACCACCCCAAATTATGTAATATATAATGAACTGGGTCTGGTAAAGGTGTATGAGCATACCCTAAGGCTTCATTTGGGCTATATTGGTAAGGTCCTAGGCCAGTCGGATGATAGGCTGAACACTTTTCTGGCTAAACAGCTCATCCAGAGGAACGATGGGTGGTACCCAGCCTGGAGGGAACTAGCACAAACCTACGCCGGCGAAAGGAATCCTGAGTTTAGGGAGTTACAGGACTTTAAGAGGATAAGCACAGAGATATTGAAAGGGTGGAGGGATGTTTTTGTTAGGAGAGTGAGAGAGCAATGTAGGGAGTCTGAGCACCACTGTTTGTACGCTAGTCTGGATCACGAAAGCACTGGATACACAAGTTCGATGAATGGATGGATGATTGGGAATGTTTTGAGAGCAAGGGGTGAATTGTTCAATTTGAACACGATCCCCAACAGGCCGGACCGACAATATGACTGTGCATTATGCAATTTAAAGGTGCCTGAGGATACGAGGCATTATCTGGCAAAATGTCCAGTGTTGGCTGAGTTTAGGGTCAGGTATCTGAAGAAGCCATATTTGTCGGATGAGGAACTCGTCGAGGTCCTGAATGGCAGGGATTGGCAGGGGCTACACCTCTATATTGTAAGCACACAAAGGTATAGGCTGGAACTGCTGAGGGAATTTAATTATTTCTGAGACGCAAGTGATCAATTTGGGCGCGTAAATTGGGGTGTATCTAATAGAATATGTGAAGGCTGCATCTAGTTATAGGGAATCTAAGATTTAATATGTAGATAGACCCGTAGTAATTTCTTCTAACCCCTTGGTATCCTGAATTTGAGAATGAAACACTTTCTGTTAATTTACTTAATGCGTATAAAATGTAACGCGTGTATTATATATACACATTTATATGTATATAGTTAATCTGCACTGTGGCCAACTAGACAGACGGCGTTATGCCATGTCAAAATTATGTTTATATATTCTATTTTGTTATTATGCGTGTGTTGCAATAAAATTTTTTCTTCTTCTTCTTCTTCGAATGAGCCCCTCCCCAGGTCCGTAGGTCAAACCATTCCCGATTTGTGGCCCGATTTATGGTGCCAACATTCGCGTTATTTTGGTTTATTATTGTTTTTGTGTTGATATCAGTAACCTAGTGACGTAGTGATGTAGTAATGTGGATACTGGAGTGAATTCCTAAAAGGCTTTGTAGCCGATACACAGGTTGAAGCATTCTGATAATTTTCAGGAAAAATCAGAAAATCTAAAATTTTCAGGAAAACGCTGCAAATTCTTTCACTGGGGTTTATTATTCAATTGGCTTGCGTTCATGATTTGAATTTCTACTAAGCTTTGGAGTGGACGTGTTTCAGAGGTGACAGAGCGATTATTGAATTTCAGGAGATACGCATAGGGCATGTAAATCTGTTCTCAACCAAAAGACCTATTTGGATTGTTCAGTTGATCATATTTGTGTGCCTCCTGAAATTCAATAATCACTCTATCACCTGTGAAACACGCACACTCCAAAGCTTAGTAGAAATTCAAATCATGAACGCAAGCCAATTGAATAATAAACCCCAGTGAAAGAATTTGCAGCGTTTTGATCATATTGTAAATAACAGGTTGGATTTTAGTTTCTAAGTGCTTCAACCATGGTAAAGAACACATTAGTGTCAAATAAACCGACAGTTCACTTAGAAGGAGTCAGTAATGTCACATATATGTCGCGGTCTTCTCAATCGCGGGGAATGAAATTGCGCGAATCCTTCGTAGACGGAGGTGTTGAGATGATCAGCGTTTCTGCTCACAAATGCATGACCTGCACACGGAGTTCATCGGGACTGTCGAGTTGAAAATCCTTGTATATGGTGTAATTTCTTACAAATTCTGGCGCATGAATTATGTTCCTCTGGAGTGTGTAGTTTTGTTGAGACACAATTCTTTTAAACTGTGTAGATGAGCATGTATCCCATATGGGTAGGGCATAAGTCCAGACGGGACGGATTAAAACTTTGTACATCAGAACTTTATTTTCTGAGGAGATGTGGTCGTCGTTTAACGAGTCCTAATTTTTAAACGCTTCGACAGTTCACTGATATGATTGGCAAAAGTGAGCCGTTGATTTAATATGACACCCAAGTATTTATGGGACTTGGTCTTGGGTATGAAATCATTCAGGTATATTAGCGGTAAGTACTTCAGTAATTTCCTCTTTATAGGTGTAGGTGTCTCGAGGTCCTTTCCCGCCGTTTCCACAGATGAATGAGTGTTGCCAGAACAGCTGGTGAAAAAATGAATTTTTTACCCAACCTTTGGGGACAAACTTATTTTCCTCCAATTAACTCAAACTATTAAACTATTGGACATGATTAAAATATAAAAATACACTGTAATACCCTCATATAATAGTGACTTTTTTTCATTGAAATTTAATCAATTCAGAGCTTTTCCTGTCATAACACGACAGCCGTGACATTTTCCAACTTCAATTTAAGGTTTTTTATGTTTGAGGTTGCACTAGGTTCATTATATCGCTACTATCGTATCCCTTTCGGGAAAACCTGCCGAGTAGTAACAAATAAGATTGGGGGGAAGGGGGCTGAAAACGCATGCCGATAACGACTGTAGAGGCCGGGCACATCAAATGGTCAAATGATATGAGAATGACCCTCCTACAGTTTTTCTTAAACTGGTTTTGTACCCCTGCCTCAAGTCGAAACACACTTTTTTCATAGAAAATAAGTGCGTTTAAAACTAGTCGAACTTGCTAGCGCCCCTCGTACAAACCAGGAGGAAGAAAACAATAGGTGATTAGACGGAGCGGAGCGCGCTAGGCCAAGCAGAACTCGCATCGGGGCCATGGACTTGCCTTTATCGCGTCTCCCACCTTCTCATCTCAAATAATAATTATATCTTCACTCGAGAATCTCTTAACCCTCCGCCCCTTCCCCCGGCCGTCCTTATGGGAAAAACTACGTTTTGGTGGCCTTTAGAGAGAGGAACTAAAAAAAAAAAGGAAGAAATGAACGGCTCCGCCGGGAAGAAAAATTATCCGCGTTTTATAGACGGAAACAAGGGAGGCGCTGCTGTTGGGTTTTAATTGGGCATTTCCTTTTTTCAGTCGTTTCAACCTGATTCACATAGAAATGAGCTTCTTTACGTTTAATGGCTTCATTTATTGTGGTTCTTGTTTCGAGTTCTTTACCAAATCTAATATTCTAGAGAAGGAATGGAAATTAATAGCTAACGCCTAAAGGTAAGCCCAAGTCAGAAACAACATAATCATATTTAATAAATGATTACACAACCACATATTCTACGAAATTCGTCATAAATAACCCCGAAACTTATTTCCTTATATAGCTTTTCCAAGTTGAATTGAGAATCTTCCAAGTCGAATTGAGAATTTTTCAAACCAAATTGAGATTTTTCCAAACCAATTTGAGAATTTTCCAAATCAATTTGAGAATTTTCCAATCTAAGAAACATTCACTACTAAACAGGAAGAGGAAGTTTTCCAACCCGAATTGACAATTTTTTAAGGCAATCCAAGACTTTTATTGAAAACAAAATTAGTGAAGCAAAATGAAAGAATAGCATTTTATGAACAAATTAACATTGAAATCAGAGAAAAAATTTCCTTGGCAAACGCAGAGTGGCCTTGATTTTTTCTGTTCTTAACAAGACAGTAATTTTTATGAAGTATTCTTCGTTCATTTTGTCTTTATGATTTCAATGTTAATTTGTTCATAAAGTGCTATTCTTTCATTTTCTTCACTAATTTTGTTTTCAACAAAAGTCTTGGATTGCCTTAAAAAATTGTCAATTCGGTTTGGAAAACTTCCTCTTCCTTTTTAGTGAAAGTTTCTTGGATTGGAAAATTCGCAAATTGATTTGGAAAAATCTCAATTTGGTTTGGAAAATTCTCAATTCGACTTGGAAAAGCTATAATCATTCGAAACACATACCTTAGAGTATAATCGTTGTAAAAACAAGAGTCCAGTCGATTCAAAGGGATTTGTACAAGGCTAGACGATCAATTTTAACAGCACCTCCTCGAAACGTTCAAGAGATTCATGATATAGCAAACTGGAACCGGTACTGAGGGTTAGGCAAGCTTGGGGACAGAGTCTCTAATGTCACTTCAACGTATTGAGGAGGTTTGTTTACAACAAATACCATTACAGGGAGGCTTTGTGCATACACCCAGAGTTTTGGTGACATTAAACAAAGGATTAGCAAGTAAAAGAAACTTGGTGACTGATGATCAAAACTTATTCACCTTCCAACAAACAGATATTGCAGATGCGGTTTACAGGATTTGTTTCCCAACAAGGTTTTTGTTCGTCGTGACTCGGGTGTTTAATGTACAGAGCTTAGAATACCCATTCCAGCAGAACGCTAGTAATTGTTCTCGGTCGGTGAACGGACAAGCATTCTGAAGCAAGACTTTGACAGTATGTTCATAAATTTATATCCTACAGAGGTTGAACAAACATCAGAAATACAAGGATGTTAAGGGATAGCTTTCCCAGACACGTCATTACTTTCAACATGGATTTGATTTCGGCCTGAGGTCAAATGAAAATTTACTCGATGGTTCTCTAAACTTACTTGTTTCCCGATTTCTCTCTCCCCCATTAATGAACTAGACGTACTAAAAAGAGAAACAACTGCGTTTTAGCACCGTGGAACGACCAGGGGAACAATTAGGCACGAGGACGCTTCAGCTGATCAGTCTATATCCACACCTTGGAGACTAGGGAAGGCCATCGAAACATAAAATATCGCAGGTTAATCATCGATAGTATCGACTAAAAAATATCGATAGTTCTAGAAAAATATTGATTAAGAAGTTGAATAAAATTTATGTGTTCAATGCACTTAGTAGACCACATACCACAATCAAGTTTGCAGAAGTTCAAATTTGATTTAAAAAGAAAAAGTTAATTAATACTAATCAATAAATTATAAATATACGCCTTTTCCGATTTAAGATAAAATATGTTTAAATTGAAACTATGTTCAGTTTAATGTATTATTATTTTTAATTTTGTTTTACCAATAGTTTTGTAACAAATGATATTGTTTGATAAGCTACAACAACCGCAATCTTCTAATTTTCCTATTGCACCTCCGAACCACTACTCTTCTTCTATTTTTATCGTCTTGGGTCAAGACTATTGGCCGCAGCCAAAACCACTACTTGATATCCTATGGATATTATCCATGGATATATATCGATATTCCAGCCAGACAAACTCATTTTTGTGGGCATAATATTTTTCAAACTCCTGTGATGTCAAAAAAATGGAACTTACAATCGATATTATTTGATGAGTCAACATAATATGTGATATTATCAGATGAAGCCGATATATCGGTTAAAAGAAATATCGGAAAAAATATGGGTCACTAACTATCGATATCCGATACTATTGGCCCTTGCATCATCGATAGAAAAATATCGATATATCGGAGGAAAATATCGATATTTCGATACTATCGACTATCGATGGCCATCCCTACCTTGGACATCCGATTTCTTAATTAAATTTATTTTCCAACTATAGTATAGTAAAGTGTCAAGTGCTAGGTGTCGAAACTATTAGTCTATTATTGAAAAATAATGAAACTAAAAATGGACTTACATCTCTGTACCGAATGGGGAAAAGTCCGAATTTTTGTAAACAAACGAGGCGGAAGGGAGAAAACATGAACCTGTAGGTCAGTGAGGGTTAATTGTTGATGGAAGAGGGAGAAGCGTTGGTACTGAGATGGTTAAGGGGTTGATTTAGAGGAGAGTGGACGGGTTCATTAGGTGGTGTTGAGATGGTGGTGCTGGTGGATTTGAATTTTGTGATTTACTGTGTTCCTTGGTGTGGAGTAGTATCACGGTATTTTAAATAGATTACGGCCAGTACAAATAGATTTTAGTTTCATTATCAGTAAACTTTTCTCATTAATGTCATTGCTATTATCCGAGGAATAAATCCAACTTTCATTTCATTCATTTCATTAAAAAAAGATCCAGGGAAGAAATTGGGCGCTAGGGCCCTGCAGCTGATCAGTGTGTATCCACACCTTCTACTCGAGTATCTCAGCATCGTAAGTCAATTAGGAAAAAATTCACGTGGCTGAAACAAATAACGACTGAAAATTGTTGAGAAAACTTCAGAATCGCTAGTCAACGAATATATTACAGAAGTTCAAGTGTTCTCACATTTATATTAATCTTTGTTGAAAAAAATCCGAATTTTGGAAACAAGAGTGGTGGAAGGGTTGAATATATTAATCGG
Source organism: Creontiades dilutus (assembly GCA_031894815.1). NCBI lineage: Eukaryota > Metazoa > Arthropoda > Insecta > Hemiptera > Miridae > Creontiades > Creontiades dilutus. Next base: position 612,647 of record JAVIWC010008066.1, read on the forward strand.
GAGGGGAGTGAGGTTTGGTACTGAGATTATAGGGGTTGATTGGGGGTGGGTGTCCACCCGGGTTAATTAGATGATGTCGAGAGGGGAGCGGAGGGGTTCCGAGGCTTGATCAGGTGTTACCACCGCTCAAAAACCGTTTTCGATTGCTAAGGGTTTCTATATTAGCCAAGTCTACCCAAATGGCTTTCCACATGCTTTATAACCTATTTAGCTACTTAGTTCTGTAGCTGTTATTCATTCCGCTTCTCCACGCAACCTGAACATCGGATTTCTCAATTAAACCAATTTTTCATCGTGTCAGGTGTGGGGGTGTCAAAACATAGGATTCGTTATAGAAAAGTAATAAACCAAAAGTGTTCTCTCATCTCTGTATCGAATGGGAAAAAATCCGAATTTTGTAAAGGAGGCGGAAGGGTTGGGAAGGGTTGAAAATATGATCGCGTTGGGCAGTGAGGGTTGATTGTTGGTGGGCGAGGGAGAAGCGTTGGGGTACTAAGGTGGTTAAGAGGTTGATTAGGGGAGGGTGGACGGGTTCATTAGGTGATGTACAGAGGGGAGCAGAGGGGTTTCGAGGGTTGATTAGGTGACGTTGAGGGTTGAACGGAGGGGAGTTGGGGAGGTTTGATGTGATTTTTCGGGAGCGCGAGTTTCTTTGGGGCAGGCGGCGGCGATGGGACGGGGGTGGGGGGATGGTTTGACCCAGTTGCCCAAATCGACGCCCTCGTGCCGCAGCGCCCTCTCCACCCCCGGCGGAACCCCGACCCATCTCACGCGCTTCTTCCTAGAGGTACGAACCCGAAGCCTTAGAAACTTCAGCCCTGCAGGCTGACTTAACTTACTTAACTTACTGAACTAACTAACCAACAATTTGTTTCGACTATCAAGTTCAAATACAAGCAATAGTGGTGAAATAACTCGATACCTCAAGCCTCCACATCTTGTAATTGCACCCAAGATGAAAATGCTTGCCATGCGGTCAACCTCAGATCTCTCGATAAACGAGCACCGCTAACTAATCGACTTTTAAAATAAAAGATGATCGTGACCCAACCCAAGTGGTCTCATTCGATTCAGAAAAACTAATTTCTATCTCAATGAAACAAAAAAAACTACTCTCTTACATCAAAAGCTATTAAAATTTGAATTTTGTGATACAATAATCATCAAGTGTAATCTCTCAGGTTGATTGATCAAGATGTGGAGACCACTGGCATATAGCAGATTCATGTTGGAGTTTTTGGAAAATTTCGTAAAATTTTGTCCAATAGTGTCAAAGAAAAGCTTCGAACGGCGGACGGACGGATTATTTTTTTAAATTTCATTTTTAAAATGTACGTATCTTGAAACGTAAATCAAATATTTGTGAGAGGTTTGCTGAAAATTCGTTTTCCATGGTCGATTAGAAAGGTTCATAATTGAAAATGATAGACCAAAATGGATGGTTTAACCCAGGCTTAGGCCTTGTATTGCTTGTCTAGACTACTGAACCTGAATATGGCCTACTTTGCTCAGTCTTCCATAATTCAAGCAATATTACTGTAGTAGACCGGAACCTGCCGCAAATCCCTCAATCTCAACGCAAAGTTTCAACGTTTGGATGCATTTTTAAAGGGTGAAATATATACATTGAAAAATTGTCTTTTCCTTTCTCCCTCATTTTCTAAAATAGCTTGACAAGCATTGAACGAGCTCAGTAGCCCGGCTCTCCTGCACGACCGTATACCTGACCGCAGACGACCTACTTTCATTAACCGAAGATAAGGTTCCACAAATGATAAGCGAACCGATGAACGTACAGCAACCCGAGAAGTATCGCCCGATTCAGGGAACTAATTTCTATTTTATTCAAAAAAACTACTCTCTCCATCAAAAGCTAGTAAGATTTCGATTTGTTGATGAGTTAATCATCAAATGATAATCCCTTTGGTTGATTGATCAAGATGCCAAGTCTACTGACACCTCCCAGATCAATGTTGGATTTTTGAGGAAAACTTCGCAAAATTTTATCTAGCGATTTCGGAGAAAAACGGACGGTTGGATTTTTAAATTAGATTTTTGAAATCAACGAAACGTGAACCGTAAACCAACAACTTAGGATAAAGATGTCAAAAGATGGCAAATATGACTTAACAACAAAAATGTGAAGTTACTGGAACAATTGGAAAATATTACAACTATGACGTGTGCATTTGAAATTGGAGACCGTGAAATTAGCCAGAAACTGCTTCTAGAAACCTAAATTTGCACAATCCCTTGGGCATTACAGTGTGAAATTTAAAAAAAAAAACGGAACAGCCATTCGATTTTAACAGAGAAAATACCAAATCACCACGATATTTATCTTGGCCTTATAATAAGAGTTTGAAATGACCAATTTTTATTACCAAGATATTCAAGGAATTCCCAACAAAGTTATGCAAAATGGTAGATATGGAGAAACCGTGTTACACACTGGCTGTAAGTAAATATTCAAAATTCAGGTGCAACAATCCGTTTAGATAGCTAAGATGGAACTTCGCGACTTCACAAGTTGCAGTGGTTTTGCAGGTTTTAGTTCTTAGTGGTGATATCACTTAGTGACTCGTTGACGTGAGATTTTAGCCTGTAGAGGTGACTCACTGCTCAATTTTATAGCCTCGCTTGCTGTTTAGATCTTGGGATCGTGATGGAGACGTCCATTCCGAATTTACCTTGGAGAATCGACATTTTTAAGCACAATATTCTGCCAAAAAACTCGGGCCCGATCCGACCAGATGCAACATGGAACGTGCTTCAACGGCGCCCACTACTACTTTACAAGGTGTGTTAGGAAAAAACACAGAATTTTCCTTTTTTTGATTTAAAAAAAATTATTTGTTAATCTAAATTGATGTTATCTCTGATGTCATCTTAACAAGAGTATTCGGCGAGTTCTGTAGGGAGGGATATTTATGTTGACTTTAGAGAGAAGCGATGGGGATTGCAGCACTCCGTTCACGAGCTTGTGAAAAAACAATATCTTCCACCTTTCTACGGTTTTCGAGAAAGATTTCATTTTGCACGTAAAATTCAATACATATTCTTTGATAATTTTTTTTTTTAACGATCGGAAATGATCCAACTTTTAACACGTCAAACCTGAGCTGCTGCCATAGATAATGCAAACAATGAATACCGCTGAAAATTGTGTCATACTTCAGGAGCATGTATATCAACAGAATTTAAAGACAATTTTGATATTCAGACTCTCCAAAAGTGTGAAATTTAAACGTTTTGGCTATTTTCTGAGCAGGTATAAGGAAGTATTTCCTATTCCCAATGACTGTGTGTACAGACGTCTTTGTATTCATTGGACACTTTCTGCAGGCCAGCCCCCCTCTGTATAGTTCCCTTAATACTCTTGACAGCACGATGGGTATATGGGCATTACTTTCCACTCTGTTGGAATCGAGCAAATAAATATACAAGAACGTAGCGGTTTTTTAAAGTCAATATAGGGCCTACTTTGAGTTTGTTCCAGCTGAATATTCAATCTAGCCCACTGTGTAAATGGTTAAAATTAACGCGTTCGCCCCCAACTTTGATGAACGAATCCAAGAACGTTCCCGCGAATTCGAGTTTAAAACGCGGCCCGCGGCAAAAAAAAAAAATCCGCTAAGGAAAAATAGCGACTGTGAGCGGGAGACGGCGCAGTGGGAGCGAGTTGTGTCTATATTTGTGTTTCCATTAGGTCAGTGGCGTAGTGGTGCCAGTGTCGCTCGGCTCAGCTCTTCTGCTCGTTTCTTACGTAACGCGATGGCTGCCGTCGTTCCCCCACCACTTCCACTTTTTCCAATACAGCACCGAACGATATGATTTCGTATAAATATCCACGTTTTTAAAGGGGGCACCCCACCCCTCATCAACCTACCCGTCCTATCTAGTATATATTTACGACCTTTCCTATCTCTTCGCGCCATCTCATGAATAAAAACTAAAAAAAAAACCACAATGTGATTAGTGTTGGAGTCACTACGGCAGTAGATACTACAATATTCCTTCCTCTAGTTCGAATTGCATATGTACAAAATTTGAACGTCAAGATCAAAGTTTTTCAAAATAACGACTTAGCACTTCAACCCAGAAAACCATCAGCCAATCAGGACAAAGCGTTTTGCTCAATGTGAAGCATTGCTATTGCAATATGATTTCATTTAGTCTCAATCGCATACATATAACATTTCCACGCCAAAATCAAAGTTTTCCTATACAAATTCAGGGTTTTCCAAACCGACGATTTTACATTTCAACCCAGAAAACAATCAAGAAATCAGAACAAAGCGTTTTGTTCAATGTGAACACGATGGATGCATTCATCAATTGGGTTCGTGGGAGTAATTCACAGTATAATTGCATAATGCAAATCAGAAGAGATGTTATTCTATATAGGTATCTACATTTTGAACTGGACCCACCTCTCATCAACAACCTGTCTACTATATATTTACAAACTTTTGTATATTTTTGGCTTATATTACTGATTCATTGATTGCTTGAATTTAGCCTAATCCGATCTTGGAGGGATGTAATTTTTTGAATCTTAACATATATACAGATAAAACTTCGATTGTCAAATTTATTTACGCCAAATGCTGTCACTAAAATTGTACTTCATAAACCGTTCCGGTTCAGTACCAAGGAAATGTATAGGCAGTTTGATGTGCTTAATGTAAAAGCTGTATTTATCCAAGAAGCACGTTTAATTTCGTTTATAAGTGCTTCTTGAATTTTAATTTCGTGTATGATGATACGGCTATCCTCTCTGTTGAAGATGACATCGAAACTGTAACGAGCAAACTTCAGACGTCTACTGCTGAGGTTTCTAAGTGGACCAAGATGTGGAGAATGAACCTGAACGAATCAAAATCAGCCTATTTCAACTTCACTAACCGAAAAGTCCAAATCTTGGATGTTGAGATCAATTCGAATAAAATACCGCATACTGAAGCAGTTAAATACTTGGGTTTGACAATTGACTACAAATTAAACTGGAATAAACACATTGAAAAGAAGAAAGAAGAACTTAAAACCAAGTACAGAAGGATGTATTGGCTAAAGGGAAGGAATTCCCATCTCTCTCTCTTCACAACAAACTGCTTATATGTAAGCAGATCCTTCGCCCTAATTGGACCTATGGGATACAGATCTGGGGCTGTGCCAAGAAATCAAATATTGAGAAAATCCAAACCTCTCAGAATAAAATACTGAAAAGTATAGTTGGAGCCCCTTGGTACATGCGAATGATATTCATCGAGATTTGGGGATGGAGACAGTCTATGAAATTATTGCAAAATACGCAAAGAAGAACATCGCCTCCACAAACATGAGAACCCGGAGATGCTCTACGTTTTAGACAACGAAGGTGAAATCCGACGTCCCAAGCGAAACAAACCACAACGAGTATATTTAGTTGTGTTGTGTGAATAGAAGTGCAATCGAACTCAGTGCTATTTAATCGAGCTATATAATAAAGGGCTAGATTTTGCTATAAACCTACCCTCTTGGAGTGTACCCATATTGATAAGTAAAATTGCTAGATGAAATGTATTTGATTTTTCAGTTGCTATTAATAAATCACGAAAAAAAATCGTGTATTAGGGAGATTGATGTGTGTCATATTAATGATAGCGAATGCAGCACAAGAACAGCAACTAGTTCTAATATAAGATTATCGAAGATTAATTTGGAACTTTTCAGGAGTGCCAACAGAACAAAGCGTTTTGTTCAATGTGAAGACGATGGCTGCATTCATTAGTTGGGTCCTGTGAGTAATTCACAGTGAAATGCAAATCAGATGAGATATTTTTTCATATAAATATCCGAATTTTAAAAGTGTCCCACCAATCATAACTCACCCATCATATCTACTATATATTTACGATGATTACGCTTGGAAGATCTTGAAGTTCCTCAAAACATACCGACTAGATAGGTATTAATGTATATAATTAAGCATGTGATGGATTTAGAATTGAAATTCTGTTTCATTGATCGTGCATATGACTGAAAGTTGTCTAGGAGCGACGCTCTCTGGTTATGGCCGCGTTTGGTTTTAAATTGCGGCCTGGAGGTCCCTCCGTCACCCGAAGATAGAATTGGCGGTTGAACGCCGACGGTTCGTTTTTAACAAGATGAATTGGTCGAGTCTGGAAACGTCCACTGAACGCTCCATCCTACAGGCTCCACCCCGGTCGTCCAAAACGATGATGGGACGCTCAAATAGGGTCCAACGCTGAGACCCTAACACCAATAGGTGGAATTGCGTATACCCGGTTGGTTCCCTGAGGTTATCAAATTCCGTAAACAGAACCGGTGCAGAGGTTTAGATGTTCATTATTTCTGTATTAGAATGATCCTTCTACATAAATCACTGATCAATGTATTTCTGACACAGTTTGAGGTAAATGATCTAAACTCAGAGCCTCGAGTCTATATATCTTGTTTTGTGCACTCTAGAAGCCATAAAAAGAGGCCCGTTAATCGTTTAGAACGTTAGACGAAACAGAAATTTATATCGAAACTTATAGGTCACGCAGCTGAGCACAACAGACTATGGGTTCCACCCTTACCACCCATTCCACCATCCATTCCATTCCACCCTTAACGTTGGGAAGCATACGATTTACTTCAAATCATTATGCTGCCATTCAAATTCATTCATCTTATGCTGCCATTCATCTTTCCACGTTGATTAGGGCGTAAAATAGCTCTTAGGCTCACGAAGGTTATCAGGAACTCCCTCGTCAGATGTCAGTCGGCCCACCGAACCTAGCATTCAAATTTCAGCTGGAAGTAAAGAGATGGAACGTTTATCTACAATGGTGTAAATATACTTAATATGGACACGACGCTGAAGTACACGAGTAGAATAACTGACATTTAGTCAAGTAAAAAGAAATACTTCGTAACTTGTACCACAAGACATAGATAATTACATAACACTTGATGAACTCAATGTCAAAAGGAACTCTTGAAACAAAACTCCACAACAATTATATCAGCTGATTTTAGCCTCTCTTTAGCTGATTTTAGCCTAGAAGATATTTAGCACGTATACATTTACATTCATGTTGACGCTTTTCCTTCTGTCAAAGTTCTAGTCCTCAGGGAGAGCGAACGGATAAACATAAAACAGTCAGAGTAGGCTTACTCGATTCATTGAACGCACATCCATCAATAACGAACGTAAAAACAATAGTGTTATTTCGAAAGTCAGTTCGATATTCAGATTTTTTAAATTGTAGCCTTTTGATTTCATCCTTTAGGATTGAATGAGACCATTGCCGCGAATTCATTCCCCACTAAACACCACAAAATGTGATTTTTAACCCAAATTTCATCAACTTCCGTCACGTAGTATCGGAGAAAAACTCCGGATGGTCAGATTTTTTCGTATAACGACAAAATTTGGGGTGGGTTAACAAATGTTTTTCTTGAGTGAATACAAAGGTTCATTATAGAAAATAATTAACGAAAAAAATGATAAAATCAAGAGATAGTAGTGTCAGCAGTGTTATTGATTAAAATTTTCCATCGAATGATCCTACGCTTCACTTGTACCAAAATTATGTTGTTAAAAATAGGGAAAGAGTTTGATATTTTTATGGATCGAAAACGTAAAGAAAAAACGGGTTTTTGTGCGTTTCCGAGCGTTCGTTCTTCGATCGGTTACCACATTAAAATTTTAACGAGAGCACTTCTTAATCCTGAACCTGCAGACCATAAAAATTGGCAAAAGATTAGAGGAGAAATCACAAAAATATGCAAAAATAATGCTGTTGGGCTGCTTGAGTCATAGACTCAGTAAATGTTGGTTTCGCTCGCGTTGGTCTTAAATTATTCGTTGGTGGTAATTTAAGTTTACATGAAATGAAATCCGTTTGAAGTTGGTTTTCATTTTTGGGATTAAAATTATTCAAATTTATCACTATTATTTCTTACTTCACGTCTAAAATTGAGGCGTCAGATGGAGATTTGTTTTTTTTTTAAAGAATTTGTTTATTGTACTTCTTGCCTCATCCAACATAAATAGGTATTTAGTTACTGTTTAGTTCTTCAATACTAGGTACTTAGCAATACCACTTCAACACCAAAATGAATTCGGAATCTTAGCTAAAAAAAGTATGACTCATTTCGGAAAAGCTATAGCCTAGAACTTGACAAGGTGCAGAGAAGCAAACACTCCGAAAATGGGAAGTGAAAGAAATAGGCCAGAAATGCATTGACCTAGGTCAATGGGGGAGACCTTGGCACCGGTTACCTTGCCCGGCTCGCAGAACGGGAGCCACCGCGTCACTTTCCCTGATCCGTGACATTGCGGAGAAAGCATGTAATTTGCCCAGCCACCTCCGTTACCTGCGTTATATAAGGGCAGAGCGAAAGAGGATTGCGGGCAGTTACGCTGCCGACTCCTTTTTCCCGTGGCCTCAGAAGAGTTTTGTTTGGCGTTCCTGACCTACAGAAGGAAAACAAGAGTGGCTCTTCTGCCATCCTTCGCCGGCCGGCGAGTTCGTCCGTGCGGCGCGTGGCCAGCCCCAGACCGCCGATGTTCCAAGAAGAAACAGGCGAATCTTTCCGATTAATGAACAATCATTGTTGACAACTGAAACGATATTCCACAACACAATAGATCAGCCTGTAATTTCCAAGGTTTCCTGTATTAGACAAGCCAGCCAAAGAAAACCCCAATGTTTTTTCCACAAGCAAGTTATCGGTTTTTGTTCCTCATTGTTTCCATACACCACGCAACCTGTACCAAAGCTGACATTTAATTTAAAAAGTTATTTTTTACATATCTCATATATAAATCTCCAACTTATCTATTTATTCTCCTTGAAAGACCAAACCTGAACCGATTTTGATAGTGACGGAGTGATCTGCAAGTTCAAGATGAGGTTCCTGTAAGTGTTAAATGCCGCATAACTTTTTCCTTTGTCTTGCAATCGGCCGTCCTTAGTGACGATGTTTGAATAAATTCGCAGGTTAATAGGAACAGGTATCGTAGTTGTGCAACTGTTCAAAGCGAACATTTTTGTAACAAAACCAACGACAACACAATCATTTCTGTGAGTTGAGCCGTTCTATTGTCATTCATTGGGGAAGATTTCAGAAATTTAGTTTTGAAAGCACGATTTTCCCGATGTTTTCCGAATTGACCGAAAGCACTAATTTCCCGTTTGATGCGTAAAATCACCCTTTGTTTGGTTGCCACGAATCACGTAAACGCAATGATAATCACAAGATGTTCAGAGAACATTATTACTTGTCTTACGATTTTGTATAGATTATTTCGTACCTACCTACTATTTGGTACATTGCCACTTGAGAAAACTGGTTCTTTGGAGTGAAGTATAGTTCCAAAAAACGCTGCAAATTCACAGAATTCTATTATTGTCTGAATATATCGTGATTGCTTTGTCTCACTGAAAGGAGTCGTTTGACTTATTTGATATCAGGCCCACAGAAACTGGTATTTATTTGCTTTGAATGAAATTGCCTACGTATAGATACATCTAAAACCTACTCCAGTTGATTTTGCGTCCATGAAAATCCCAATCCAACCTGACTTGCCTTAGCGAAAACCTCGAAAAACCAGAGTTTTGGTCAGTTTCTGGTCCTTAGCATGTAGGACCCACTAGAGTCTAGTGACTAGACCATTTGTGCAATCCGAGAGCAAAATGATGGATTTTTCACACCTATTTGAAGACATTTAAAGGTACAGCCGAGCTTCCATGTTCTCATCGATGAGACAACAATGGATCAAATTTAAATATTGAAACGTGGAAAGTTTGATGAAATGTTGCCATCTTAAATTACCTAGTTGGCTGCAACATGAATATAGAAAACAATGAAATCAAACATCAACCAATAAAAACGTACGTATAAACAAGTAAGAAACGTACTTGGAAACGTAGAAACGTACGTATAAACGTAGAAACGTACGTATAAACGTAGAAACGCACGTATACACAAGTCATGCAGCATGACCTTATGACCGAATTTTCCGAAATTATCGCGCTACTTTTACATTAAATTGTGTTGAAATTGAGAACTTTACAAGCACAAATACCAAGAGCAACCAATTTTGGGCCTAGGAAAAACACTTTCGTGCATTTTTATCTCCTTTTAGCTCAATTTTAATAATGCAGTATAATTTTTAATAATAATTATTCTAATAAACATTTTTAAGTAATACTGTAGCAGTAATGCAGGCTTCATTTTAGTAATGGTCTAGTTCACAGATCATAAACTATGGCTAGTGACATTCTATTTAAAATGCAAATGCAACGATTTGTAGTCGTTTTTGGAAATTTTACATGTTTTTCGTCAAGTACACGTTTTGAAATTTGACCAATTTCCTGTGGTTGAAGAATACTGTCCAGCGAGAAAATCCTTTCTATTGAAATTACCGATTTTTTGCGAAAGAACGAAGAGCCTTTTTGAAAGAAAGTTCAAAGAAACATTCAACAAAATTGCACCCCCTTTTTGGTGTATATCTTTCTCATTTCTACCAAATAAACTTGTTCTAAATAGTGCAAATATGCCCTACCTTGAAAACGTTTGAGCTGTAGCATTTTATAGATTTTAATAAAATGAATTTTTGAAATTTCAGCACAATATGAGTGTGAGAAAATGGAAAACCTCTCGGGAATCTCAATTCGTAAGCTAAAGTATGGATGGACATTTATTAAATGATATGAAGAAATTTGTATATGCTGGAATCGGTTTAGATTCGTAAACAAAATTTAATGGTGAAAATGATTTTTATTTTTTTAAATTTTAAAACCATAACAATAGTAACATTTTATAGGCAACACAAAAATTTCCTAAAACTGCTCCGAAATTCTTGGAATGCACCTAAATTTGTATAGATAATGAAGGGCACAAACTAAAATAAACCTGTCAACACATCAAATAATAGAACCCACAAAAAAAAAAAAAAAAAAAAAAAAAAATCATTTTTCTAACAGATTTAAATTAAAAAATGTTTATCAATCACAACGCACGAATTATTGTTGAAAATGTCCAACGAAAATCGATTAAGCTTCAAAAATATGTCGTGTGTGGCAGATTTAAGTATTATTTGGGAGAAGTGTTATGTCATATACTTGACAGTTCACAGATTCCGTGCATACAAAATTCTCAAATTTGAAAACAATTCAACATTCCTAATACGGAATGTTTTAATAAATAAGGTGAATTATGAGGTTCATTAGTGGAATTTCGATTTTCAGTAGCAACCTACAGATTTCATTTCTAAGTTATGCAATCGCATGAACTTTCACGGTGCAGTTTGTACTTTTACTGGAAAGTAAAAGCGGTTTTCTACCAGTGAATATTGTTTTGACGTCCGGTAAAGCATTAGAGAATTTGACGTTTATTGTTTTTGGTGAGGAGTGATAAGTTAGTGCACGACCCAGATTCTGCCCCATCGATTGTCCCATACCACCAGAGCGAGCCTCCGCTCCCTGCCATATAATATCCTCCGCGGGTCGGAAATCCGACATTGAAATCAACGAGTTGTAGCAAGGAAGAGGGGATTTTCTGTGAGGTTAATTCAGAGATATGACGACCACGTAATAACGTTAGGGTTTAATGTTTTATGACAAATGGGACAGGGCTCGCGCGGATGAAAGTGACACTTGTTGGATCCACTTTCAGCTGTGTGGTCGACCTGTAATTTTTTTATCTGCCTCGCACAGTGATGTTTCATAGGGTGTCACTGAGTAGGCGTGAATGTCTATTTTAAAGTCGTGTCGTACCGGGCAAATCTATTCGATAAGGGACAAAACTGCACATACCTGTCGTTGCTGCATTTTGATAGGTGACTTGAATATCCTGAGACTCTTCCACGGGGCCGATCAGAGGATCGACGTCGGACACGGTCTCTTGGGCAGAGCTCGTTGCAACACTCAATTCGTCTTCCCGCATCGCGAAAATCACTCGAAATCAACGGAAAAAGGGCGTAAAATCCACCGAATATCACCAACTCCCGATATCAGAAAAGTTTCGAAGTGAAAAATCAACTTCGAAGAACTTCCCCCTCTCGAAAACCAATCCCCAGAGGTTTTACGTCGATTTCCGAGCGAAATTCCGTTTGACGGAACTATTCAGGGGCACTGGGTGCGTTTTTTAGAGCTGATTTAGGGTGCGAAGGCAGTTCAAACTTGACCTACCCAATAGTGGTCAAAAGGGATGGCAAAGCCCTGGCCTTGGTACTGGGTAGAAATCGAACGTGCGTTTCACAAATGTAGGTCTCTGGGACACTCAAACACTTGCACTAGGGAGTTTTCACTTGAAAAGGGGAAGTCCTCCTCGGCGATTACGACAGGGAACTATAGCGCGAACGGAAAGATCGCGATTTCAGGGCGAATACTCCGTACGAAACACATTCTGACGACCGAAAAATTCAACGGATCGTTTGGTAAAATAGGAGGCGACAAGAACGAGGATGTGATAAGGTTAAAACCTCTAACATGGGGGACCAGTTTCTCCTCGAGTGGGCAATATAACGCGATTACGGGAGCGTTCGATTCGCCGATTTGAGGCCTAAAACACGGTGGAAACCCGGCAGAAAATTTTTTTGGATTTTTACGATATCGAAGGGAACTTTTCCGAAGGGATCGGGGGACAGGGGGGAAATCGCGAAAAAATATTGTGACACCGTTTTGACCTCGGTATTGAAAAGTCCAAGATGGCCGTGTCTGGTTGTTGTTTGAATGGGGGCGATATCTGTTGACGAAGGGAAGAACTAAAGAGGTTGTGATAGGCGGGAGGGGTGGAGAGGAAGAGACGCAGAGAGCGCGAGCGATCGGGACCACTTGTTGGTTGGGAGATGGATACTCTGCGTGGATGCTAAACTGTATGGATGTAGTACCGCCCCGCCGTTGTGTAGCATCCACGTGGGAACGACGGAGGAGCCCTCCGCGTCACACGATTTGAACCGACCTCAGAGACCTCTGACGACCTTTTCTCAAAACGGACAAATATTTGCCGCCTTCTTCCAGCTGTACCAACAAACACACATGCAGACTTGGGCAAATTGTAACTATATCCAGCTAATGGAAGCTTCAGGTCACTGCATCCGCTCGCATTACAGTGACAATTAATGGAATTACTTCTTTTGCGGATATACAATATATTGTAACTGTCTCCGAATTCCGTGGATTCAGATTCTATCCTAGGCAAGTAACTAAGGATCCAGACAAAGTTATCCAGTCATTCCATATCCATTACGTTGGGAAGCCCTCGATTTACTTTGAATCATCATACTACCATTCAAATCTCAGCTTTCTAGGATGATTAGAACGGAATGGAGCATTTGGGCTCACACACCTGATCAAGAACGCCCTCATAAGATTTCAGACGACCAACAGAATATGAAATTCAAATTTCAGCTGAAGGTAAGGACAAGTAGTGTCTACACCTACAATGGTGCAATGTACTTTATACGGACATGATGTGGAAATCCACGAGTAGATTAACTGTAATTCAACAAGGTAAAATAGTAGACCAATCTACGGTTCGCTTGTACCATAATGATATTACATAAGACTTGAGAAAATCGATTTCAAAAGGAACTCTTGAAGCAAAATTCATTATCAAGTAATTATATCAGCTGAGATGATCCTCACATGGTACTAGGCGATTCACTATGTAACATAGTACATGTAGCGTAACATATCTAGCATCAAATTAATAGTGCTATTTCGGAAGTGTTTGATATTCAGATATTTTGAATTTCGGCCCTTCGATTTCGCCCTCAAGGTTTGACTGAGATCAATGACAAAAATTCAATCCCAACCAGAACCCGAAATAATTTTCGATTCGAGTTTCATCACCTTGCGTTTTGGAAAAAAACTTCGGATGGTGGAAGGTAAATTTTTCAGAATTTGATTGTGGGATTCTTCACATTTTGAAACGTGAAACAGGAAATTTTGAGAAGGGCGGCCTTATTTTTTTCTTCTTGATCGATTCCAAAAGTTCATTACTGAACATAATAAAGCAAAATTATTGTAGCAGAAGTAGGTAGTTTGCTGCTGTAAGAGAACCCTAAGGCCCCTACAGGGATCTAGATACAAGAAATATTCCTAAATATTCGTGATTTCTGTAGTGATTTGTAGGAATCTGATGATGTGCTATGAAATAAAAGGTATAACGTAATGTTTCGATTAAAATCAATGAAATATGAAATCAATGATATGTGAAAACGATTAAAACAGTAATCACTTTAAGGATTTATAGTAAAGTGGTCCTGAAATAATGAAATGGGGAGTGAGGATGATCCTAATTTTAAATTAAAAACAATCGGCAATAAAAGTTGAAAATAAAAATAAGTTCTGTCGGAAATGTGGCCAGTACTTTTACATTTTAGAACATTATTAATACTACAGAGAACATTTCAAGACAAAATCCAGTTTAATAAATGAAAAATAAGTATCTGAAAAAAAAAAAAAAATTGGAAACTAATGCAGTTTGAGTCTCATTTTTCATTGAAATCCTCGGATTTGACCTGTATTGTGCATATTTGGTGAAAACAAAGCCACCTAGCTGAATCGAATGAGACCAGCCGTAGGCCCGTTGTAAAACACCCACGGAGCTAGGGCGTTTTGAACGAAAATATATCTGACTTTGAGAGATCCCAAAAATAGGAAGCACTCAATTTCAACCCCTCAGACAAGAACTATAGCAGTTGGTGTAGGTCAGCGGTCTCCAATATAGCGGTCTAGTTTGAATATATACGTATAATCAGGGAACTATTTTTGATATGCTGCCTGTTCCGAAGTGTTATGAGCGTGTGTTCAAAACGGATGTGAATTTATACGTGCGTAATAAAACTTTAAGAACAGGGATGGTTCGAGAGAAAATAGGAGTACTATCAAACTTAAGATAAACCTTTGGTTTTTTCCACGAATTTGGTCTGAGAAAAGTCTGAAATGGATTTGTATCATGTTATTTATTCCTTTTGGGCTTAGCTGGTCCTACAACCTCCCCTAGACCAATTATAATCTATTATCCTTCTATTGATCAATCATTGCACGGGACTTCCTAAACATGCGGCACTTACCTAATCTCGGCCTATATGATTTTTTATTAGAGATTTTGTAGGAAAATACTTCGTACTCATGTATTTGCATGTTCCCGCAGTCCATTGTATCAATCCATGAAGATTCATGAGATAGGTACCTAGGAACTACTTAATTTACACAAGCCTAAATTTCCCATTTTCACCGGCGATTGTTTACTCACCGGTCGAATGACCCGGACGCAATGTGTTAGTTGCCAGGTTTTATAGCTGCGACATTCATTTAACTTCCTGAAGGGGACTAAGTAGTTGCCTAGAAAAAGTTGACACTGCTTCAACCTACTTAGTTCTAATGATTTTACCTGTGCTCAATTTCGAAGATCGTACTTCGTATCGGCTTCTTCTTACAGTGTTCCGAGTACCTAAACTGATAAATGAATCACCGTCGCTAATGAGGCATCTACCGGGTCTACGATTAGTTCTCCGGTTACGGAAATGATCAGAAAGAACTTATGGTCAGTAGCGGTGACCAATTTCATTGCTCTACAACACAAAGTACACTCCAATATTCAATATTTGAATTAGAAAAAGAACGATCTATCAATGAAAAAAAATCGGACGCTTTACCGTCGACGGAGACGGAGGCAGTGAGAACTCGGCCTGCGAGAAGGAATGTTTCCTTACGTTCTGATCAGGTTCGGGGAAAACGACACAGCGAAGGAATACTTGGAACCATGCAAGGAGAAGATTTGTGGACCATGGAACGATAAGGATTGTGGATCATACAATCTTTTCGTTGAATGGTTTTAAAGTATCCCTTCTCCCTGTCATTTTTCCTGGACCTGATAAGAACGGAGGGAAACATTACTTCTCTCTGGCCAAATTCATTTTCTCAGTGCCTCCCGTCTTCGTTGTCGGTAAAGCGTCCGATTTATGTTCACCGGTAGAAAGTTTTTCGTTTTAAATTGGAACATTGAATATTGGAGTGTATTTTGTGTTGTAGAACAATGAAATAGGTCATCGCAAGTGACAATTGGTTCTTTCTGATCATTCCTGTAACAGAAGAACTAATCGTAACGGTAGATTATTTATCAGAACGATGTAAGATGAAGCCGATACGCAGTGCGATCTTCATGAACCCTTTCGAAGAACAGTTTTCCTTGAAGGAAACAGCATCGAGAGCTGGCATGAAATTTTAAACAGGTAAAGCATTACTACTAAGTACAGAATCAATGTGAGGTTCTAAAATACATGTACTGGTAGTCGACATAAAGAAAATGGCGACAAGGCAAATTTAACCTAAATCAGGGGTGTCGAACTCAATTTGCAAAGGGCCATATAGTAAATTTAGTATGTGTAAACGGGCCAGATTCAAATAAGTGAAATAAATTTATGAAATTACAAAATTTAATGTATTTAATTATATATTATGCAGGGTGTCCACACTAACTATGGGCCAAACTTAAGGAGTCTATTTTACGGTCATTTCCAACAAAAAATGCCTCGTAGAGATTTTGACATGGATATGTCTTTTGCCTGGGGGTCAAGGAATTTTTCGCGACACTTTTTTTCTCTTCACAAAATGCAACGCCCCGGCACTATGGATTATTATTAACTCGAAAAGTGAAGGCTAGGTAGAAATCAATGAGGTTCACTTATCCATAAAATGAATCGTTGTTTTTCTATTGACTTCACATTCACACAATGTGTGATTTGCGGTCAATTACAAGAAAGAAACTGGTCTATCAGTTGCAGCTCTCCATTCCTTTCGCACAGCATCCAGTAATGTGCGTATTGTGTTCATAGACGAGCTGCCTGTTGCAAAGTGTTATGAGTGTGTGTTCAACTCCGGATAATCGTTCAACTCACACTAGTGAATTTATTCGTGCGTAATAAAACTTTAAGAACAGAGATGGTTCGAGAGAAAATAGGAGTACTATCAGACTAAAGAAAAACCTTTGGTTTTTTCCACGAATTTGGTCTGAGAAAAGTCTGAAACGGATTTGTTTCATGTTATTTACCCTCTTGGGGTTAGCTGTTTCTACAAAATCCCCTATACCAATTATAATCTATTATCCTTCTATTGATCAATCACTGCACGGGACTTGCTAAACATGCGGCACCTACCTAATCTCGGCCTATATGATTTTTTATTAGAGATTTTGTAGGAAAATACTTGGTACTTACCAATCCATGAAGATTCATGTTCCGAATAGATGGAAGATGAAGGTGGAACACTTTTTGCGCGAACACGAAACGGGAAGACTGCCGGAGACCGCCACGCCCGAACACGCGGAGAGGACTGGTCGAGACCTGCCGCTCTCCGATACGAGCTGGTCGGCGGAGGGATACATAGGCGGTCGCCGCGGTGCCAAGAAAGTTCGTGTTTTCGAAGTTTTAGGCGCCCAAAACACGAACTTCTTCTCGCAAAACACACTTTAAAATAAACGTGAAAACAGAGTAGGGTAACCTGTTACACCCAGGGCCACTTTTTCTTCAAATCGTAATTTTAGTATCAAAGTACCCTTATTTCGTGCTAGTTTTAAATTTCATCGTTCAAGCAACTCTTTACTAACAATTCCCATTTGCTTAATTATTTATCAAGTCACCATTTTTTGTACAACAGCATGTTCTTGAAGAAATGGGAAAGTGGCCCTGGGTACAACACTCCGTTGTACTCAGGGGCAGAGGGTGTCGAACCCGTGGCCACCACTTTAGAAGAAAATACGCCAAAACTCAGCCGCACATATTTAATATCACATTGATTTTTACTTTATTGAAGAACGAAATTCTAATACGCCAATAACTCGAATAGCCGCTTTATTTATACCTTAAAACAACATATTTAATATCACATTGATTTTTATACAAGATCTGATACTCCCTAAAATAACTTTACAGATCCTACATCGGAATCACATACTTGAAACACCAAGAGTTTCAATGACGCAGTCTGCGCCATACACCCCCTCCCTTGTGGGCAACCCTGATTAACTCATAATTCAAACAGCTATGTCATCAAAAGGTTTGATGGTGAAATGTGGGCAGAAAATCCCGATTGTGTTTCGCCGATGAAAGAAGGCCGGGAGGTAGGCAAGACCCGCACGACCGAACTACGTTGCGGGTCTTCGAAACCCAAAACCATCTCGTTACTGAATTGAACGTTTTGAATAATGAACAAGAAAGAAGGTACATTTTGGATCGAAGACGGTATAAATTCTGACACACGTGCTTATTAATTCTTGAACATTGGTGGCTGCTCGTGCCACCAATTTGGAGTTTCGTAACGGCGAATATATGCTATTGGTGAATTTCTACGGATCTGAAACGTTTCCCAGTCGATGCATCAAAAAAATAGTAGGAAATGGCATCTCATTTGCCTATTTCAATACAAACCTCGAAAAGCACGTTTTCGTCAAGGCTTGGGACCATAGCATCTATGCGGGTGAAGTAATTGAGCTGGCTAGGAGTCCATGTGCGAAAGAACGGATTTTTTTAACGGCAATGCCATGGTCTTTTTAAGGCCCTTACGGCGTACGACGGACAGGCACTACTCATTTGGAGTTTTGAAACGTGAAAATGACTGAATTTGAGGAGAGAGGGTTATAATATAATCTTCCTAAACGATTACAAAGGCTTATAATTGAGAATAATAAACCAATATTGAAATTAATAAACCTAAAAATCCAGTGAGAGATTATTCAGTTCAATCTTCTTTGAAATAATTCCAACAATGTTGTTGATCTAAAACACGTGTAGTAATTTTCGGTGAAATCGGTAGTGACCATACGAAACCTGGACTTATGGGGGTTCCTGCAATACATGCATCGTTTGCTAATATGTTAGCACCTTACATAGAGGATGGGTTTCTTCATACAGATAAAAACAATAAAGTCTTTATATTATCATATTTTATTTGTATTCGTTTGTTCACGTTTTAAACCACATTCTAACACGTATTTCTACCTATATGTGATTCGTTCTGAAACTTAAATGGGTAAAATCATGCATTCCTTTCTCCTAATCACCTTAACATTTGGAACGCCATATTTGGCACTCAAAAAAATCACAATGTCCTACACCGCTGACCGTTGCTCTTGTTATGCTGGAATGATTAGTTTCAAGATTCAAAAAGCCGCACACTCGGACTCTTCAAATGCACAGAGAAAATGCATGGATCTTTTACATAGTAATGGCTTCTCTCGACTCATAAAATATAATTTCAACGATTGCATAACGGGGAAGGTTGTTTGAAGACAGTCAACATACTAAAGTGCCTTACGGAGAGGTATTTTCAAACTAATTTTCTTCTTCAAAATTGGACCAATTCGATCATATTGAGGTAGGAATCACATGGAAAGGTAGGTACCGAATTCAACTAAACAGTGGATTTACCATTTCGTGCAGCTTTGAGTCTGCACGAAAATTAAGTTTGGAAATGTTTTGATACAATAACGTTCCTTTAATTTAACGGGTACCTTTTTATTTTTTAATATTGGCAACAATAGTGCATATTAACTGGTCAATTTGTCAAACCATAACACCAATAAATTTTATAAAGAATAGCTCAATATAACAATAATATCAAATAATTTATTATACGTCATACAAGTATTTTGGTTAGTTTGGTTAGTTTTAACGGGTTTTCACAAGCAACATAATAACATTACGAATTTTCCTTCTTCGCTATGAATATAAGAAAACTTACTTGGAAACGTGGTCATACTTATTGAGCAGATTTATATTGATATTAACTCACTCGACTACTTGATAGAACACTTTTCTCAATTAAATGTCTAATTAATTTGTTCGATTGGTAACTTATTAAAAATCTTCCAGGGGCTTTTGGTTTTCTTTGAAATAACCGAAATTTCGTCAACTTTCGTCAATTGGTACGGACGTCGGGTATGGGCCATTCTTGAGAAAACGTGAAGTTCAACTCCCTTTTGACGTAGATATGTCTCTTGGGGAGGGGGGGGATCATATAAAATTGTTCACAAAACGCGTTACCGATAAACGAAGTGGCATGTTTTATTTGCTTCATACCAACGAAGCTTTCATGCAAAAAATGGGGGTTTTTCACCAAAAATTTGTCTAACATCACGAATGCATATCTAATATCTAAATAATAAACTGAAAAAATGATTTAACATGATGAAAAAATAAAAAAATGATGAAAAAATGGCAGGAAACATTCTCGTTAACCTAACAAAAGCATTGGCTGGCACCAAAAATTATCATATTTTATTCTTTACGATGAATTATGCTATATGCAAAAAAAAAACCTTAAATGTTTCATAAACTACAGGGAGAAGAAAATATCCTCTTGAAAATATTAGACAAGTACTGTAAGGGTGACTGTTCCTGGCAAAGATTGAGTATAGCTTTTCAAACTTTATACTATAAATAATGGCTTATCTATTGAATGTTCTCGCTCAAATTAGAGCGAAAAAAGATGAGTTAATAACTATTAAAGAAATTTAATGGATATGCAACCTCACGTTCTTTAAAGAATGACCATGATCAGGAGTTTGATTAAACCAAAGAATATGTGCTGCCACTAAAATTGGTATTATAAAAAAAAATTACCATAATACATAGTTGTAATCTTGATAATAAAATTAAAATAAACAGGAATAAATGCATGCTTCAGTGTGTTACTAACAAGTGACCGCTTTTCTAACACCAATATACTCATCAGTGAACTTCTACAAGTGCCTATTATTATTCATTGAACACATTTTTGGAGCCCTCTTTTCGAAATTATGCATTCAGAAAAGTTATTTCTTATTATAAAATGATTGGACGAGTGAAGTTGTCAATGGCCACCTATTTTGACAGTAACTTGTATAGTACCTAATTACTTAATATTACACAATTATTACATAACGTCAACTATATTTTTATTTTTCGTGAAGAACTTCCACTTTCTAAGTTTATCTTTTTGATTCGTACATTACATAAGGATGGCACAGCCAACCCTTGTTCCACACCAGTCAATTTGAGACCAGCTCAAATTTCCGCTAGTTTTAAGTATTCATATTTTTAAGTTAATACACCGTACAATCTACAAACATCTGTATCGTGGCTCTAAACATTTACTAGTTGACTAGGTATGCACAGTTACCTACTTAACCGCACTTGAAAAACTCAAAATGGAAATAATAAGGTAGGTTAAGTGCTACTGTGTTAATCTTATGCTATCACACGTAAAGTTTCATCCGTTTTTTCAATTTTTGTATTTGTAGGTAAGTACTAGTTTTGCAATTAGCACGTCAAATGATTTGCAATGCACAATACCTAGTACAGAAGACACACAAAATTATACGAAACGTTAAACTTCAGGCGTTCATTTCACAATCATTTCCGACGATGGAAGTTTATGGAAACATTTGCTGTTTACGGAAAAATAAATCAGTACTTCTTTCGAATATGAAGATTTAAGAACAGTATTGGCAGTTTAGACAGTTTTAATTCAACGATACTAATAAAAGAGAATTGAAATTTAACTTCCTGTCGTCCAAAACTTATCTCACAAACCAATGAATATTGAACTTGGTCAGTACAGTGTATTTCGCAGGGGAAATGCCTGAAATCTTGCATTACTTTCATTAGCCTTTGAGGATTTGAATTTTTCAAAATGAGTACCTGTTATGAAAAGTTTCACTAAAAGAGCGTTTCTTATATTGTTTGGTTTGTAATTTAGTGAGTCGAATTGGACCGTTGCAGCAAATTCGACAGTATTGGCTCGTCGAAGCATAGCGGGGCCTAATTATATTGTGGCACGAGAGTTATAGTGGCACAAAATCGGAACCGTTTAGGATGGGCCCTATCGGTGTTGCGAAATTTGAATTAGCTACTGTGGTCAAAATTTCTCTTCTTTCCAAATGGTCCAACGGCAACCACTTTCGAGACAAAATCATACTGAATAGGGCATGCATTTTTGAAGATAGACTCGGCATCCGGTTTCAAAGGAATACGAGCTGTAATTCAATTGTAAATCTTGCCAACCCCCGGTTTCAAAGAGTCACCTGAGTGGCCCAAATTCGATTCAAATTCGCTTGTCGTGTGTCAGCTCAGACGTTACGGAATTGATATCAGCCATAAGGTCTTTGAAGTCAATTCGCAAGAGCATAGCATCAGTTCAATCCATGGTGTTACCGTGATTTCCCTCCATTAAGTATAACTTGAGAGGAAATTTGCCACCCATTTGCACGTTAATGGAACCGAGCATTTTCAAGGGATCCTAGAGTAATATCTAAGTTTCAGATCTACACTTTGGATACTGTTCTTAGGTATTGTTGGATACTGATTTGGACTTGATACTATTGGAACGAACTTGATACTACGATAACATCGTCACTATCTCGATGCATCCAATAACACCGAAATGATTCCCAACGGAATGATTCTATAACCTCCATATCCCAGTGCGAGGGAAACGAAAATCTTATCTGTTATTTGGTCGAGTAAATAATTCACCTGAAGCACTTACCGATGAAATAGGTAGGCTTTTCGGTCGCTGATGCTGTACCAAATATGATTTAATCAAACGGAGAAGGCTAACCAGCATGATCAAGGCGAATGAAGTTTATATACGGTTTTTAGGACGTATAGGACCTTTTGAAGCAAGCCTTCGTTAATAGAAGAATCCCTCAGAATTGGTCCAGGGGGTTGTGGGGGAACCCTGACATGAGAAAAAACTGAATACAGATCCGTTCCCAGTGGCGTAACAGTTTCTTTCGGCCCCCCGCAAACCTTATTTTCGCCCCCCCCCCCCCCCATTTTTGTAGATCACTGAATCACCAATAGAACGAAAATGAAACGGTTTCGTACTTTCAATATAGGAAATGCGCAATTATCATTTATCATCATCACATTTTAGTATTTTGATCATAATGTTACATTACGAAAGTTTGCCACTATATGGAAAAACCAAGAAATAACAGGGAAATACATTTCTTACGTTGTCAGCAGCTAACAGGCATAACATCGCGGCCGTGCTCGTTTGGGTCTCCACAACAAAAGCCCGCATTTGTATTATTTGGGAATGGGTTTTGAAACATTGTTGACAACTTCCTCTTCCTCCTCGCCTATAAATTAATTATTTAACACTCAACAGTGTTTTTCTTTGGTTTACCCATTACATAATTAATGTCAACGTAAGTGAATGCGACTAAGAGTTTGAAATTAAAACACCTCATTGTTCATTCAGTATTGTACGCTGTTTCCCTCCTCGCATTGCAGGACCTGCGGGCCCCTCTGTTACGCCACTGTCCGTTCCCCACCATTCTGGAATTTAATTCGTGAAAAAACTACAAATATGCGTGTATATGACAGGTTTTCACCTATTTTCGTGACTATTTTTTTGTTCCATACCAATTTTTCTCTGGTTGTCCAACAAAAATCGAAAATTTCGAGTTTCATGACGGAAGGTAAGAATCCAAGAAGAAACGAGTTTTTTCCGACAAATTTTTTCAGCTTAATTTAGGCTAATCTCAAGTGATTGTGTTGATTCCTATTAGGTTCAATCCTAATTTTAATTTAGTTGAGGAAGAAAACACGGAAATGTTGCTTTGACGGACAGAAGGGAGCATGGAAGGGGCAATAGCCAATTTTAAAACGCTGCTCCAATTCTTTACCGATTTTGTTCAATTAAGATTAGAGTTTAGTATTTAAACGTATTTCAGAACGTTTAAATTTTGATAATTAATGAGAGTGAATAGAGGGGTAATAGTGATTAATCATTGTAACTTCACTATTTTCATCTGATTTTATTGATTTTTAAAATGTTCTGCGTTTCACCCCAATTTTAGCATAATGGTGCTACAAACATTGAACAAATTTTGATTTTGATGGAGGAGCCAACAGATATTCCATTTAAGCGCTGCCGATACGGTTTATACTTCCGACTCTCGGACAAATTTAGTTGGTTCGATTAAGAATTTGGTCTTGTTTTTTAAAATACTTACAAATGTTTATGAGTGTTATCATATAAGAACTGAACATAGGGACGTCGTTTACAAGTATGTTAAGTTCTCTCGTTTTCGTGACAACTCTCAACTGTCCTGATATAGATGACATTCAAACATTATAGCAAATATAATTTCCCACTGTTATAATTTATTAAACCGAACTTGATACCCGTTGCTTTTTGCACTTCGTATATGACCGCGTTAGTTCCGGGAACAGGGACTTAACTTGATGGAGTCTCTGCTTAACAAACGCTTCAGCCCAGCCAATTTTGTACAATAATACTCGATGTGTTATTGCCCCAAAATACTGAAATCTTACACTGAGTTCGAACTTGTGTCCTTACGACTAAAGGGAGATTTTACAACACTATAACGGGTTGAGGTTGGAAGCTGATTTAATCAAACCTCTTCGACTGTGGGTTATTCTCCTTTAATATAATATTTCTCCGGAGTCAAAGACCAGCTGTCTCGCCTGATTCGGAGTTAACGAAATGACTGACTCAGCAGATCCTCGCTGGAATAAGCCAGGAGTCGGGCGAAGTCATTGTCACGTGTGTTTTGTGTCAAGTGAGTGGGAAAGTGAGAGACGTTACGTCAGGATTTTTGATGTTTACAACCTTTTGGAATTAGAAACAGTTTTATTAGTTATTGTTTTCTACTGCCTGCGATAAGTGTTATGGCCCAAAAATGTTGTTGCCTCTGTCTGAGTTCGAACTCATGTCCTTACTAGTGAGGGTAAATTTTATCTTAGTTACAACACTCCCTAGTCTCCCTGTTAGTTTTTGCGGTCAACAATATTGCTGTCAATATGATGTCAACATTATCGATTTTGACCGATCTATGAATAAGTACTATGCAGAGTAGCAAAGTTTCGGTCGCTAGAAAGAAGCATCAAGGTGATTTTTCAAAACTATTAGAACTTACAAACCAGATTAAGTTAACCAAAGTTTCTGCTCTCAATAACTGAACAATAACTTGGTTTAGATTGGAAAGAAGCCGGTAGGGTTTTTAAATTTTTAACTCTTTCAACTAGTATCATCAAATTAAACACCCCCATCTTAATGAATGATCCACAAAACAAGGATGTTTCAAAATTTATGTACGCATCTTTATGTTGAAAATTATTTGAGACTTTGATTCTTTCGTAACTGAGTGAAATATTTTGCCAGTGAAGCCTTTTTTCCGTATAATTTGTGTTTTCCGTATTCTTAAGTGTTATACATTCATATTAATAATAATTATTATTATGTCAACGTGCATCACCGTTCTGTTTCAACTCCTATCCTATTCCACATAGAATATTAAGTTCGATGTAAAATAATCAAATTCGGAAATTTAAGAAATGTTAGTTTCCGTTTTCAAATCAATGTTCATCAAACGTTAAAAAAGTGTTGGATATTTTCATATGTGGTTCTCGTTGGGATTGATTATGGTACGTCCAAGACTTGACTCGTTCATAAAAGTGAGTATCGTACATCAAAGTAGCTTTACAAATAATCTAATTCACTGCCCATTTTCCAGTAGTTACGAATATTGCGTCAATAGTGGAAAGCATCAAATTTCACTCATTTCCTAATCGTTTGAGCTGAATATGAGTGGTTTCTATTAGGTTTGTTCAAAACCTTTTGGAAATTTTAGGAAACTAAGACCTTTGGTGATTTAATCATGGACGGAGCCCACTAAAATCGAATATTTTTTGGTCTTACACTCATTTGAAAGTACAGGGTTAGAGTCATCTTGAATAGAACAATGGGATCAGTAGTATAACATCCACATTCATGTAAGTTTTTCAAAATACTTAATCTTGATTTCTTTTCAGGACTGTATATAGTCCGTTACACATTTACGTCTAATTATAAAGCTCTGGTATGTAAAAGTTAACAATAAAATATTCCATTGTGTAGTCCGAATATGATTCATGCGGGTGGGGTCAAAACCACCCACATTCAGCTGGTCTACAGCTGTAGAATCAGGAATGAAGAAGTGGTAACCTAAGTATTTTTCATTTAACAGATTACAATTCAAATAAAGCTATTAACGTTCCACTAACTCATTTATAGAAAGAAAATGCAATAGATAACGACAAACAGTTACATAAAAACACAACAATCATGTTAGCATGATCTTTTGAGAGAATTTTCAACAAATTTTCACATAATTTTTTATGTGAAATTGTTCTGATAATTGAAAACTTTCTTTAAAAAGGAATTGATAATCATAAATTTTATGGTAAAAAATACTTTTTCCCACATGGTTGTGCAATTCGTAACGAACAATAGTTCATTATTACAAACATTGTTACATGTTTCCACGAAAACATATCAATGAGATCGAGATGAATAGAGTTTTGTGTGATGTTGGAAAGTCAGTTTTATTGTATTTACTGATATTTAATGCTTTATAAGCTTGGAGCTTACACAGTTAACGCAATGGATAGCGCTCTTGAATGAACTCATGTTTTCCTTGTGGAATGCTTGCTTTGGGAGATAGAACAAATTTCTCTGGCACAATCCTAAAGAGAGTTATTAAGTCAAAAGCTATTAAGCCTAAAAACAGATTTTGGCAATAATTTCATTTTAAAATCCACAAAGGTTAGGTGTAATCCCAATGAAAGTAAAATTTTCAATGAAAATGAAATAGAAAATTTGCTACATAGGGTAAAGTTTAACTTAACGATGAATTTGTTATTACTTCTTTGACAAGCATTAGTTATTAACCAGATATAATGATTTGCTATGTTTGTTTGATAATGGTTTTTCAACTAGACAGTTTATGAGGAGGAATCAGTAAGTTAAATTCATCAAGCTCAAGATGTCACAAAAGTGAAACAGTTGATAGAAAAAACCCACAAATTGAAGGGGAACCCCAGAAGTTCAGATTCATCCTAAGATGGAATCAAAGTGCACTTTCTTGGGATTTGAATGTCTCTTGTTAACTACACCATTGTGCCACTAAATCTGCATCATTCTAATCTCGACTTCACCATCTCCCTCTGTCTTGTTTCCACTATTGACGCATCGGTCTTAGTTTAGTTTTTGAACGAAAATATTCGTGCCACGTTTGATTGATCACTACACAATACAAAACGACCAAGTAAGGTTAAATTATGTTGTTTGCTGGGAAGGGTGGTCGCAAGGAAGGTCACGTGATCAGTACCTGTAGAACGTGACGTGGTCCTTGAGGGTGTGGACGGGCTTGGGAGAAGACAGGACGCTCCCGGCGGCGCTGATAGGCAACCCGCACTCCACCACTTCCTCCTCCACTGGTCAGTGGCTGTTCACGCAGACGTATAAAGGCCTGAAACAGTGTTTTGTTAGTTCCCATGGAGTTAAGTACTCGTACGACTCACCATTATTCTCTCGCTATCCTGAAGGGTTACGGGAGAGTTTCGTATATGAGTCGGAAACAAGTTTTTTGGAAATCCTTTCCACATTTGGGTTTGAACACAAACCACATCTTCGTATATAGGAGTTACGTATGTAAATCTATATAAAACATGGACAAACTATAGTGCTCAAAACTACACCGAACTGTTGCCAATTTAGCCACTAGGCTCATCATTTCTTGTGCTTTATTTTTTGTTGGAGAAAGGAATTTTTGTCGTGTGAAATGTTATATATTAGTAAACAAGGTTGAAAAGAAAGAACTTTGTGGAAATTTGTAATTTAAAATTTTTTAAAAGCTAAATTCATTTAGTAGATAATTTGCCAAATGGACTTTTCGGCAACCAAAATATGTCGTCTGGACTGCGGAAAAAGGAACCACACATAAACACAGTAACCAAAATCTACGATACGGTCGTGAATACACTGCAGAATTCGGTGTATTGAAGATGTTGTAAAAACCGAAACCAGTCCACAAGGGTTTACTGGAAATGTGCTATTTCGTTGAACTTTTTTGTTTTAAGATAGTAACGAGGAGGGAATGGAATAGTAGTAGTCCTTGAGAGGGCTGAGGAGATTATTCCTGAACACATAGAGGTTATCCCTGAAGCCTGAAAGGCGCCAGGTTTACTCTCAGGGGTAGCTGTTTCAAGAATCCACATCCTAAATAAACAAGATTGGGAGGGGCTAGCAATAAATAGGGCAGGGGTGTATATCTAATGTTTAAGCATGTAATTTATTGCCCATTTTGCATTGTGAGACTGGGGCGTCAGGTCTGTCAATAAGGAGAGGATCAGAGGTTCGGTACGAGGAAAAGTTGACATCTAAGAAGGAGGCGATTGAAAAGTAGTTGACCCTTCCAAGGATTGAGAAGATTATGCTTGCAACACAAAGAGAATATCCCTAAAGCTTAAAAGGCGTTAGGTTTAAACTCAGGGGTAGCAGTATTAAGAACCTAGAAGAGGGAACTATCTATATTCACTAAAAGTTGGATTTCCATTCGCGCAGCATCCACCTTACGTCACGAAAAGTCATCTTTCGAGAACTTATTTCGCTTTGCTTTTATTCTGGAAAATTTTCTACGATTACAATCAAAATTGCAAACCTGTACAGGACAACGGGCGGCTCTGAGCGGACGGAAGTGCCATCGTATACTTGACCGAGGAGGAACTCGGGACCCACGTACATCCCTCCTTCAACATGGCTGCTAGCAACTCCTGCGCAATCAAACCGGACATAAATTATGACACGAATGCAACATTTAAGCAAATTTATGAACATTTCTTACGACAGGACCAGCAACCCGAAGAGTACGAGTTTTCCTTAAGTGATAAAATCTTGTGTGTTGCTTTAACCCCATCATTCAAATATTCAAAACGTTGAAGGTTTCAAGTTTTTAAGAGAGGTTCGAAGGTAGTTTAACAAGTTAAATTTAAACTTAAAAATTCGAAATTCCATGATTAATGTTCCTAACTCTTACTTATTAGTTTTCAGTCGTGATCAGTCCTTGCTCTTATTTTCTTTATTTCTTGTAAGATAGCGATTACGCCTGAAAATGGATCTCCCTGAAGAAAATTTTTGAAATAGCCTCACTTCCTACGAACATTATTAAAAAATAAGTATGAACTAGATCAAAAACGTTATTGTTTGTTAATGAGTTTTCCGATCAAGCTGTCGAAATCGAAGTAACCTAGCATGTCATATGTAGGTATCCAGACTCGGAAGCAGGCAGAAGGATAGGATATCCCTTACATATTGCAACTAATTCTATTGGTAAGTTAACATTTACTGAGGAAGCTTCCACGAGGTCGTTTTTTGTGTCGTTTACCTTCTTTTTTTATTATGCAACAACGTTTTCGGAGGAGAATTCGGATTTTGAATATCCATCATTGTTTTGAGGTCTTCAGTAACAAGATGTAGGTGAAACAATAACTGACCGTTTTCTACAGTGGATAGATGCCTACATTTGGCAGACATCAATAACTGTTGGGATCTTCACTTTTGACTACTACTCATCCTGTGCAATGCACGGTTTAACTCGCTTCTCTTGTTTAAATAGATAAATAAAAAACGTTTTAATGGTACCTTATTATTATCATGTAATTGGTTGTTAGCTGATAAGATTCTTACCATAATGAACAACAGCTTGCTCCTTGGCGTTCGGAATCCGAAAGGGGACAGTGGCTACTGTGATAGGAAAATGCATGGTCAGGTCCTCGCCGGATTTTTCGAACTCAAGCCCAACCTGCATTAAACATCAGAAGCAGTGTTAGTTCAGATCTATATCCTTAATATAAAGAAAGTTTAAAGGATTACATAATAGATTGTTACTTTTCTGTTCAGAGTTTCGCTTTCTTCCTACCAAACCAGTGCGATTTCGGTGGACAATGGTGACCGAACGAACGGTAGATTCTCAGTCACGATAGTTTTAATAATATCTTGACAATGGAACTAATAATTGGGAGATTGCTACCTCAATTGCTGGTTACCTCAAAAACGACACAACAGAAAGTTGATCTTGGGCCCCTGGTACCTGAATATATGGTTATCTCCCGCCCACATCAATTAATAAGCCCAATTCCAATGTTTAGAGGCAGCAAGATCTAGTATCTATAGTAATATCTGAGTAATATTACGTAATATTAGGTTAGGTTCTCATGGTACTATAAGATGAGTATTATAAGTTAGAAACCGCCTAGATATTTGTCAACAATCGACTGCTAAGCGATAATCTAACGACGTGATGACTCTAAGGCTGGTATTTTTTGCTTACTCCAGAATGGAAATATCTACCTTTGATTTTGTTGTTGGACATATTGAAGGAGAATTCAATAATCAATTTACCTAGGAGTTGATGAAAGATTGATGTTTACCAAGACATAAGTAGGCAGACCAAGACATGTAATAATCTGTTCAAGTATGATTTATACAGGCGATACAACTATCTGTATACAATAAATTAACCTTGTACAACCAAGTCCTAAAGCCAGTATGGACCTATGGAGCACAGCTGTGGGGTTGCACTGCTCAGAGTAATCGAAACATTATTCAAACCTTCCAAAATGGTGTGCTGAGGAGCATGGTTAATGCACCCTGGTACATCCAGAATGATAGACTTCACCACGATCTTGAGGTGGAAACTATCGATCAGTCCATCAGGAGGATTGCGATCGCTGACCAAGAGCGAATAAGAGGTCATGCCAACATTGAAGCTGTCCATTTGTTTGATGTAAGTGATCTGCTTAGAAGATTGAAGAGAAGGAAACCACACGAACTAGCACAGTGAATGTGAAATAATGAAATAACCCATCATTTGTCTAACTGGTCAAAACATGTTCTGTATCATTGTTTTGCAAAGTGTATGACGTAATTAAGATCAAAATTAAATTTCTAAAAAGATGTAAACTTGGTGCAATGGTAATAGAGTATTTAAAAAAAGTATGATTTACTTCCCTTGTCCCACAATTTTTCTCTTTTTAAGAAGCTCGCTTTCAATTCCACCCATTTCCAGGGGAAAAAATGAGAGGGACAAGGAGGCACAAACAAAAGGAGAAAAACAAACAAAAATGAGTAAAATTCCGGGAAAGCGACCAAGCGAGCTCGCGATCAAAAACAAACTAGTTTAAAAATCAAGTCCGAGTCGCGGCGTCGGGTGGTAACACGTCTTTATGGTTTTCGATTATCATAAGTTCCTTCTCCGTCAGTGATTTTAAGTTGTTTGGAAATAAAGCGTAACATTTTCAACTGTGGAATAATATTCCACATCATATTATGATGTTTTAATATTCTCCTATTCTATTGAATAACGAAAGAGGTATCTAAATTTACCAATGGAACATGTCGTTATTGAAGACTAATAACGGTTTGTGTATTGTTTGTTATACTCAAGGTAGGTACTCATTCTTTTACACGTACCTTCAGAACGTAGTATATTTGCAAGAGGCGGCACAAGCCGACGAGGGAAGGAGGCGTGACGGGGAGGACGAGGTCCTGGTCCGAGTCCCATTTGGACGAAGTGTTTGGCTTCACGCCGTCCCCTTTGTACTCCAGTACGAGGTGTTCGGTCTCTTTCGTCACTCCCAGAACTCCCCTCTCGATGAAATATTCCACGTACTGTCGGGAAACGTCAATCATTATTAAAAACTAAAGTTATCTACCAGAATCACATTGAAATTGCAATGCACAGCTTCAACAAACCAATTGGCTAACATTTAGTGCATACACTCCTCAGGACTTTTACTTGTCAATGAACAGGTCCTGAGTCATCTGAAAGGCTCCTAAAGCTAATTTCTACGCTACTCACACTCTCAAACTTTGCACCATTCATTTGCAAATGAAAATGATTCGCGAAAAAATATGATTGCTTGCAATAGAATAAACTCGAAATTTGGGCAAAAGCCTCTTAGACGAACCAAATCGTTGAACGTCATTTGGATTTGGGCAACGCTAGCGAAGATAAACGAGGGAATTGAAAGAAGTCATAGCAGAAGTAGACAAATTCTTAGTTCGTATTTTGATTGAATCCTGTTGCACATCACTGATACTTACAAACAAGGATTGCGACAAGAAACACATAAAAACGCAATACCAGTATGTGATTCCTGCTTCTCAGCATGGCATACCGATTTAAATGAACTGAATGATCATTTCTGTTCCGTTTGTGAAACTTCGATTCAATTGAGAGAATACCTCACTATGACATTTCTCACTTGGACTAATTTGATGATCATTCTGACTTCCTCTTCTCCTTGATTGTCAATATCAGCTCGGAGTCTTATGGATTCTCCAGAGACGTACGCGGACCTTTCAAGCTCTGATCTGTCAACAACGTAACAATAAATTTATAAATAAATAGGTTTTGTGTAATAAATTAGTGATGCACCTTCAAAAAGATTTGAAAATCCAATCACATGGATGAATACAATTGGGTAGGTACTCGGGTAAAACAGATAATATATAGTGGAGAAATATAAGTATTTTAGTGGAAAAGGGCTGCTTCACAAAAAATTGTCT
The DNA here is from genome assembly GCA_031894815.1 of Creontiades dilutus. Lineage (NCBI taxonomy): Eukaryota > Metazoa > Arthropoda > Insecta > Hemiptera > Miridae > Creontiades > Creontiades dilutus. Next base: position 645,061 of record JAVIWC010008066.1, read on the forward strand.
TAGAAGAAAGTATTGAATTACTCCAGCAACACATCGTACATACATCTCCAGAATTTCTTGAATTGAATCAGTGGGGAAATACTACGAAATCTTGCTCAAGCGTCTACAAAGGCAACTCCTTCATTGCCCACGGCACGGCATTAAACACCCAACTTCCCAAACAACTAAAACTGTACGTTTGGGGCGTTTTGAGTGCAGCTACTGGGTCACTGGGACTCCGAGTGTTGTATGATTGGGATGTTGTTGGAGTTGGTGGATAGCACTCTTCATGAAGCATTTGGTTTACATCACGTATATTGAGTAAACTGTGAACAACGGCCTGTAGGTCGCCGAGAAGTCTGCTCCAAAGATGATTCTAAGAGCAGCCTTCTGTTACCTGAGAACTTTTGATGCTCTAAAGGTCCCCCCATAGAAGATGTTCATATCTTAGGACTCAACCAAAGCTCTATAGATGGTGAGGTGGACGGGTCTGCAAGTATTCTTAAGACAAAACTTAACATTAATAGACAAACAGAATAAACTAATTTCGATGAGTCAGTTTGGGTGATTATGTTGACCTTTAAATTGTGATTATGTTACACTTGCCTACATTTCAGAATTTGGGCATGTGAGTGTGAGCTTTCCCATCTACAACTCGGTTGGTAACCTTGTGTTGTGGCCAGACCTTACTTTCGGAGTCATGAACCAAGGTGGGTTGTGTTGGTTCTTGCCATTTATACCGACTTCATAGTTATCTTGGTCCAGTGGCCGAGAGAGTTTCCACTCCAAGGAAACCTTACTCCTTTACGCGTTGTTGTACCGGAATCCTTCAGGATCCTCACGCACACTCAACCTACAATCGTGCTGTAAGAACGAATGTATTATCAATTCCCACATTGATCTCCGATTTCATTGAGTACAGATTGGAAAACTTTTGGTTCATCGGGGGACATTCAAGGGAGAAGAGGCATAGACAAGTTGTTGCTTTCCTCGGAATCGATATCAACTCATTAGAATTTGAATGAAATAATCCACGTTGCCATCGCGTGAGTATTTGGAACGGGCGACATACAGGACAGGAAAATTAAGGGAGGAACATCGATTGTGAAAAATTGATAATGATCTCATTTTGAAAGGGGGGGAGGGAGCCCTGTTTTTCACAAAAAAAAATTATCAAGAAAATCCGGGCTCCTTTACGACGGTCGGGCCCGGGGGCAACTGGTCCAGTGCCCCTCTCCCACTCAAGGGGGCTGGCGACACAGTAGCAAATGAAAGGTGGGTTATCACGGAAACGTACCTAGTAAAGCTCTGTCACGGGTCAGAAGAGAAATTTAGGGAAGTGTCATTACTTACTCCCTAATGAAGTGAAAGTGTTTGCAGGAATAGGTAGGTAAGTCATGAGTGAACCCCCGCCTCGAGATGTGACCTACTCGTACCTTCCGTCACCCTAATCCGAAAGGGAACATCGCTCGAGTGTTCCCCGCCTTAGTTTGAACTCTCCTCAACTTCAAAGAGATCGAACTTGGGGGAGAGTTCGCGTGAAAGGACTTTCAAGGACTCCGTTACACTCATCCTGATGCCGTTTGACGATGGAGCTCACTTGGGGCTAAGCGACTTGGAACATTGCACATGAAATTGTAAAGGTTTTGTCCGCAACACGTCAAGTTCATTTTTGTTTTCAATTTATTTCATTTTTGGAGAAATCTTGAAGAAAATTGAGTTATTGTAACGGTTCCAAACATGAAAACAACAAACAAATCATAAAATTGTCATTGTGATGTAAAATTGTGATGTATATTTAAATGTCGATTTTTTGACAATTTTCTCCCTAGAACTAAATCAATTTTTTTATTAAAAAAATCAAACTCTCCAAAAGAGAGGATGGGTTGTTGAGCAGCACTTCTTGATTAGATTTCAAAAAATGTGTATAAAAAACTGCAAATGTAAAAAAAAAGTCTAAAACGGCCTTTTTGATCGTATTATAGTTATTATAACATGAACTATAACGTATTAAAACAACCGTCAAATCATTACAATAGCTTAAAATTCCCACATCATAACAATTTATCACTTGCAAAGACTGAAACTTCTTTTTCTTCGTCATTATAATTTTAAAGATGTCCCTCAGAAGCAAGGCTTTTGTCGATAGAGAGCCTTTTAGAATTAATCAACGGGTGAGTGGTACAACCAAAATATGAGAAAAAATAACTGAACACAAGAAAGTTTCAGATCATTCCAAGATGGAATCCGTGTTAAAATATAGGGAAAATATGTTTGTAAGTGTGCATTTATGTGTTCTTGTCAGTAGATCAAACATATCTACTAATTATTGACTGTGCCTATGTTGGAGCCAGTGAATAGACAATAATTCATATTCAACACTACAAATCGAACTTAAGGGAGTTCCTGTAAAGAATCCATTAATTTAAAATCCATTTCTTGATATTGAGCTTACTGACCCATTTTTTGTGTGGAAAATTCGAATTTTTCGTAGTAATGGCACGTGTTGTGCACTCGATTATCAATAGATTCAATTCATTCACAAACTATAGACAAAACATCAACTGACCTCAGAACGACCGGCCCACGCTGGCAACAAAAACAGCAAGTTGTTTTCTTGTCCTCTCCAATCATCGGCTTCTAAACAGATAACATTTTATGTTTTAGTAGAATACTACTGGCTCAAGCTGTAGATTACTTATTCTAGAAGCATTTTTGCTTAATATATAGATATTTAGAAGAATTTTTAGGATTTCAATTCATGAAAGAAATGTAATAAACAAGCTCCCTAATGATGAAATTTGATGAGTTAATGTCAAGTGAATGACATGATGAAGATCTAATCAACGGCTTCTGAGTGGTAATCTTAAAAGAGTACTTTCGATTCGTCAATTATAGAACACGTACTCTGTCTTAAAGTATGCTGTTAACAACACTGCTTGGGTCAGGTGGAAACCATTGCAAACTTTAGTGACAGTCCCGCGTTCCACCCTTGCGTTACATTTTCCGCCTTGTTACTCCCAGGCAAAAGCATGTTACATGCAAAATCATCTCATCATCACGAGTGGTTGCCAAGGTTCACGTACCGTAAAAGGAAAAAACGTTGTTTTGATTAAAACGGATGACTTACAAAAAAAGGAGCATTTGAACTACAAATTTTGTAAGTTATAAGAACTTGTAAGGTTCTGTACGGAAGAATAGGTAGAGGTATTTTGGATGGATAGTTGGAAGCATTGAGCACTTTATTTGGACTGCGTGTCAACTACCCTCTACCAGTTGTTCTTTAACTATTCCTATTCATTCTATTCCTTCACGAGGAGACTGTAGTTTCTACTCTCGCCCCTCTTTGATTAACCGCCATCTTAACCACCCCAAGTTTATGTTTAAATTACTCGTTTTTCAGGGTCCACATCCACTGATTTGTGGAAATCACTCAACTCCTACTTCATATTGAATATTTTCAACGAGGGATCAACAGCTGGTTGTCTGCAGGGGCTTCCAGCAACAAAGAAGACTGCTTGCACGTGGATCAGGTCAGAATAATCATTTACTCCCTTCGATCCTCTTTGTATCATATTACTATATTCTACGTGTTAAACCTCTCCGAAGTTCACATTCTGGGTCCTTCATTTATTTTTTATCGAGATCAGAGGGAACTGTCTAAGTGTCAAACCCAAGTACTTAACTACTTCGCGGTATTTTATTCTCATCCAACTCACTTTTTAAACCCGGTTGGGAATTCTCTATCCCAAAAGTCATATATTGTATCTACATGTCATATTACTATATTGTACATGTTAAACCTCTCCAAAGTTCACATTCTGAGTCCAGATTTAAGTCCGAACCATTAAGTAACTATCAAACTAACACATCCTCAACAGTTGTGTTTATTTCGTTTTCCGATGACAGTGTCCTGACTTTGACAGCCGGCCGGCTTTTTCCCGCGAACTTTCTTTTTTTATTTTTGTAACTCGAGATGCCGCAATATGGAGGCTACTGATGGTTTTTTTATTTGACTTTTATGAATCTATTAACTTTTTCTCCTTTGCATGTAACCTTCTATTATTCGAGTTACACCCAACATTGATTTTTCAATATATTTATTCCTACTACCAACTTGTTTATGGTTAGTAAGATGTTGAGGGTACCTAGACCACTAACTTGACATGCTGAATCAGGTAAGGATCAACAATGTACAAGCGCTGTGTGGGCAATTGTGAAGAGTCGAACTTTCTGCGTGCTTGCTTCGTGAGGAGCTTGCCGCTGGCTGTCGAGCACTTCCTCTTTCATTTTCAATAGTTCCCGTGGTGGGCAGTAGAATGAAGATATACCAAGATGTCCAGAATTGCACTGTACGTTAAAAGTTTGTTACTACGCCTAGGCCTAAGTAGTTATATTTAGACAAAGTACCATGTACTCCGTTTAACACGTTCAGGGCAGCTCATCCACCTAGCGCCGGAGTTTTCAGTAAGAGTGATTTCAATCATACTGCGTCTCACGAGTCTGACGCTTGAGCTGGTTATTCACTTTGAATCGCTTCTAAACTCGGCCTGCACCTTGAAAGCAGTATTTCTCTTTTTCCCGCACTTGGTTTGAACCTTCTGAAAACTCAATGAAAGTCAGTGTGAGGTCACGCAAGGCATATCCCAGCTCCTGTTTCCCATGTTTTGGAGCGTACATTTGTTGTTTTAGTTTTGTTTGCACTTCGATTCGAGGAACTTTTCCAGCTTTTCAACGTCGTTTTTTATTCTGTACAATCCACGGAAGTTCTTTTCAAGACAGTTATGGCTAGTTTCATCATGATGGACTCAACCTGTTGTACGTATATCGTTTGTTGAAACTGATGAGTGAGTAGCACTGAGAAAGGGAGTTGACCGAAATTGCATTCCATATGCGGCTCAAGCGCTTAGCACGTCAACATAACAGCGGCACAAGAGAGTTAAAACCGCAGCGAACGTGTTAATAATTATACAAAGTCCAGTTATCCGCAGAAAAAGGCAATCTAACAGAAAAAAATAATAATACTTGAATTTACCAGGTACTGTTCATCCATGCAGTCAATATGAGGTCCAATAATAGTGAAATATTTCATCCCTTGTGGCGGGGAGCAGTAAGGGATGTCTACTGTGACCTGAAAAAGGTAAAAATGAAGTCAGCATATAAAAAAGGGGCATAAAAAGTACGCAAGTACATTTGCTTGATCTTAATTTATCTGCTTTGAATGCTATGATAACTATGAAATTTCTTTAAATCCAAGTATACAACGATGAACAATCGGACGATGTCAATAATTTCTGAGAACAAAAGGGAGCTTGAATGCCGATAGAAGGTTGTCTAAAAATTTCAGATGTCAGTAGAATCAGTCTCGCTTTATCAGGCCTACCGAAGCTACCATCTTGCCCCCCCCCCCCCCCCCCATAAAAGTAGATGCGCCCTTGAGTTCCTTGAGTAGGGACGACCTAAACTCTTTGTTCTGCATGGTGATGGACTTCCAGGAGGACGCAACGAAGATGCTGGCAGTGCACAACTACATCAGTAGATCGCTTATGTTACGAGCTTTTTCCTCAAACGAATAAAGGAACATTATTTTAATAAGCGTCAAGAAAGTGTACTTATTTGTTTTTTATGTCATTTTTTCTGCAACATTAAACTATTTCAACTATTATCATATCGAACTCTTGTAACGGTCACTGACTTATACAAATAAACTTTATCTATCTATCTATCTATTAGTCTCGCTCTACAGTAGTTGAAAATTAATCTTCGAGTTTACTTTCATTATTTTTTCATTTTAAATCGCAAATTGATGTACAAAAATTTAATATATATTTGGCATAAATATAATATGATGATTTTGTACAACTTGCTTATACAAACATACTGCCTGAATGTAACTTTAAATAAATCATACACGAAATGGAATGTTGAATGTAATGTTCCACCTACTTCCCTTTGAAATGTCAGAGGGGAAACCTATCTCCAGATGATATTACATCCACTCTAATCATATAAGTAAGAAATATCCATACGTAGGGCTTAGCTTTACCTTAATGTAGTACCGAATGTAGCCTGGCTTGCTTTCGAAGGAGCAGGGAAGGGCGCTCTCCGGCAGGTGGAATTTGAAAGGGAAATGATGCTGACCTCTCGGCAGGACCCCGATGTTCCCTTCGATCTTATCTGGAACGGGAATTCATTTTTTTCTCTTCGAGTCAAAAGAATATATTTCCCTCGAAGGGGGCTCATATATGCGGCTTTTCATCGTTTTCGCCGCAAATAACATGTAAGAGTTACAAGAGAAGAGCATTCATAATGTTGGTCGCATATAAATGGCTAAACGTTCTACGTTTCAGGTCTCAAGTGTAATGGGATGTAGATTCCCATACATGAAAGCATTGATGCATATTACACTTGAAAGTCAGCTGAAGTATTTCTATTTTTGGTTATTATGTACAATAAATAAGATTAAGAGCTCTCTCTCTCTCTCTCAACGAATAGAATAATTGATTTATCAAGTATTAGAATGTACCGGTAATGCTTACGAGAAATTCTGTTTTCTTTGTTTGTGAATACATGGGTTTAAATAAAAACAATGATAGTAAAACACCATAGTACATATTTTTGGTAATTGTACACAAGATTTTCAAACGAATAAAATAATTTATTTCTCAGAGTATTGTAATGCATTCGTAGCTCTAATGTGAAACTCTTCTCTTCTACTATTCAGCACCGGCTTTGAAGTTTCGTGGATACTGGCTACTAGAAATGAATAATTCTAAATATCTGTTATAAAGGTGAGGTATGGCTTAGGTATTTTGTATTTTTCTGTTAAAATGGAATTCTTCGAACTAATTCCCCATTGTACTGCCGGTTGGGTTGACATACGATTTAGATTTGATTTTTATGGTCTAGATTTTCAAGAAGATGAGATCTTGCCTTCGTTTTCAGTTAATTCAGAGTGGTTGGAATATTTTAAAATCGACATCTTGAAACTCTTTGAAAAAAATGTTATATTTGGCTGTTTTTGAACCAATTTGTTTTTAGTGATTTTCAGGTTTTGTTGCTATTTTTGTAGCTATTTTTTGAAGATTTATTATAATTTGACGTATTTAATGCATGTACTTAAAAACTGCTGTCCCACAAACGTGTTTTCTCTTTATAAATGCTTGTTTTTGGGTGCGAAAACAAAATGTTTGATATCGATCTGAGAGTTATCGTTTGGACTGACAAACACACAGAATGAGTTAAAATCCAGAAATTATTAGAATGAAAATTTGCATTTTAAAGTTTTTAAGCCATTGAAATAGGCTACAATGCAGATCGAAATTGAAGGATAACTTAAAAAAAAACTCAGTTTGTATGCTAAAAAAAAAAAAAAAAAAAAAAAAAAAAAAAAAATAAATAAAAATAATAATAATAAAAATAATTTAACAACCATGTCTACTGAGTAAGACGTATTCTTAGTTTTCTGTAAATGCACATCCAGAGAAATATTTTATGATATCCCAGCTCAATAGAATGGGTATTACTAAAGTAAACCAAGAATACAGTTTGTGAAAAACTTCTATTGTTGTGTATTTAAACAATTTGTGGTCCAATTGGTATTTTTCTAGGTTTTCACGAAGTGGTGTTGATCATTAAAAAGCTAAATTCACATTGAAAAATGTGAAGAACCTTTAAAAAACAGTTCATTATTTATGGGTTTATAGCCAAAAATGCATTGAAAAACGTAAGCAATTGAAAATTTGGGCTCAAAATTATGGGATCACAGCTTTTGTGTTTTTTATTTTGGTTTTGAGTGTCGAGGAGGCGTGAACATTTTTCTAAAAGATTTGTTCAAAATGAACTCCGTTTTTCAATATTCGTTACAATTTTCAGAAACCCTCGAAAGAGATCAATCGGACGACTAATTGTATGAAGCCGCGAAAACCGAATCTTTGAACAAATGGTTTGTTTGTACAAATACTTGGTTTACGTCAGACTGTGTCCTTCTATGGTGTAGTCGTAAACTCTTTCTCTGGATGTCTGTTTACCGAAGAGTAATAATTTGTCTCAGAACACATGAATTTTATGGCAGTGATCCCTTAATTTTCCTCAGCAACGAAGCTTCAATTTCAATGAAAATTCGCCAATAACTTCCAAGAAATCAGCATTCCTCATTTCTAACGATAATGGGAGTTTTGTTACGCGGTAATGTCATTCTCAGACCCCCAACTTCATTTCGACTTAAAGTGGAACTGATGACTTTAATGGCAACCTTTTGAAGATAAACAGGATCATTCGATTAATTAATTTGATGGAATTCCGGCGACGCGTTTTGCCGAGCTCCGCTGTGGGACTCGGTGACCTTAATTCGGCGGAGCTGCCCTAATGTAACCCTCTGTCCTCAACCATTGAACTGTTGACCTTTTCTCGGAAGTTCAAACTAAACAGAACGCCCATTTTGGCTAATTCAAGCGTCCTCGGTCAATTTCCACTGTTTCGATGAAACATGCAGTGCGAGGGTTCACACGAATTTCCCAGCTTGATCTTATTAAATATAGAAGAGTTGTATTGCCCTGCTCAGGCCCAATATTGCGGTTTTGAGCGGGGTCTTGTAGTTTTTAGAGCCTCTTACGGCAGTTATGAGGACGAAAATGGTTGGAGTATCTTTTGCTCACCATTCACGAAGAAGACATTTTCAATGTAACTATCGTAATAGTATTTTAGTAGATGCTATCGCTGAATAATAACAATTAACGACAGGAGTTAAAGTGGTTAACGACGTATATAAAGCGCCCCTTAACTATACGAAGGAGCGCGGACTGAAGGATTCGTAGGACTTTGTTGCGGAAGTATGGATTTTTACCCCCATTCTAAAAAGAGTTATCTTCTAGAATGACACATACTTATACTTAATAAGTTATGTATGTATCACATCAGACGATGTTGATACTAAAAACGCTGCAAATTCTTTCACTGGGGTTTATTATTCAATTGGCTTGCGTTCATGATTTGCATTTCTCTAAGCTTTGGAGTGTGCATATTTCACCGGATAGAGCGATTATTGCATTTCAGGAGATATGAATGGAGCACGTAAATCTGTTATCAACCAAAATACCTATTTGGATTGATCAGTTGATCATATTTGTGTGCCTCCTGAAATTCAATAATCGCTCTATCCTGTGAAACACGCACACTCCAAAGCTTAGTAGAAATTCAAATCATGAACGCAAGCCAATTGAATAATAAACCCCAGTGAAAGAATTTGCAGCGTTTTTTTATTGAACCTCAATACCCCCCCCCCCCCCCCACAATAAAAACATCTATAATTTATCAAGTCCTTTAGCACTCGTATGGCGTTAAAACTTCCCCAAATCCAAATTTAAACGATGTAGCCAAAGGTAGACTGATGTAGAGGAGGCACACAAATATCATCAACTGATCAATCCAAATAGGTGTTTTGGTTGAGAACCGATTTACGTGGTCTATGCATATCTCCTGAAATTCAATAATCGCTCTATCACCTGTAAAACACGCACACTCCAAAGCTTAGTAGAAATTCAAATCATGAATGCTGAAATTCAATAATCGTTTTACAGCTTAGTACAGATTCAAATCATGAACGCAACTGAAATGAATAAAAGTGAATAATAAACCCCATTGAAAGAATTTGCAGTGTGCGTGTTTCACAGGTGATAGAGCGATTATTGAATTTCAGGAGGCACACAAATATGACCAACTGACCAATCCAAATAGGTATTTTGGTTGAGAACAGATTTACGTGCTCTAGACATATCTCCTGAAATTCAATAATCGCTCTATCACGCACACGCACACTCCGAAGCTTAGTACAGATTCAAATCATGAACGCAAGCCAATTGAATAATAAACCCCAGTGAAAGAATACTTATTTACCCCAGTAATAATATTGAATAATAAGCTCCAGTAATAATATTGAAAAATATTTACCTATATATTATCTGCGTTTCATGCATATCAGAATGCTTCAACCCGTGTATCGGCTATAAACTACAAGTATCCACATCGGCTATCACTCCTGTATCCACCAATTACCCCGAAATGGCGAAAGTAATTAGTGCTGCATTTCGTCTCAGATACATACCATGGCTTTGGAAGAAAGCTGAGGTTTCTATGATTACGCAACCAGGACAAAAACCTGGGGAAATCGCAGCGTAAAGGTTAATATCCCTGTCTCAGCATTGTCCGAATTATTTGAAAAAAGCTACATTCTGCTCATTAGAGAACGTCAACTGATACCTAACCATATGTTTGGATTCTGACATGAACACTCTACAGTAGACCGAGTTTACAGAATTGCTAGAATAATGGAGCAATCACTGGAATAGAAAAAGCTCTGCTCTGCCATCTGCCTTGATGTCACCCAAACATTTGAAAAAGTTTGATATGAAAGCCTAAAGTGGAAACTGAGACTCTCTACCAGCTTTTTGAATCGTACATTGTCAACCGCTACTATCACACTAAACTGGACGGCTACTACTCTAAATCCTAAATCGGTTGGTGCAGTTGAATTACAAGAAAGCATACCTGGAATCTGTGTACAGAATTTTGATACTATGCAGCATCCTCGAGTAATTTGGAAATATAGGTTGTAGGGGTTGTTGAGTTTGTGTCAAAACATTTTCAAGTTGTACTTTAGTTTCTGATGTTATTGCTTGTTAGTGCCTATGCCGAAAGTAAACTTCTTCTGATTGTTCTTCTCCCTGAAGAAGACTTTAAATAAACCGAAAGTTCGGCGAAGAGGGGTTCAATTGAGTTACGAACCCTAATCCTGATACCTTGACGCCTAATAGAGTTGTGAGTTGATCATTACTTCACTTCACTTAAAAGAGTGGAAATACCAAGACCTCCTTCGCAAGACGGTACTGCAGTGCTGAAAATTATTACCTTCAACCTGATTCGATTTATTTCACAAATCCAAAATTGATTGCCAAACGAAGAGTAAAAACGTCTGCCAACTGGGTGTGGCACATAGCTTCCTCGTATCCATAACATGACTGTATAGATAATTGAAAATTATTATTGACTAAAGAACTTCGTTCAATCAAGCTCGAGGCTAAAACTTTATTTTCTCTTTACGAGGACCATCTTTACATCAGTCCGAACAATCCCTGAAAATTTCATCGAAATTGGTCATGAACTCCCGGAGTTATGCGTGTAACAAGGATTTCACGTTTGCGGATGCGCAGAGGCTATTGATCCGGGGGTCTATTGACCATTTACAACCCCAATCGGCGCACCGGTCACGTTTGCGCATGCTTATAGGATGCTGCACAATCCCTGAAAATTTCATCAAAATCGGACTATAACTTCGTAGTTTTGCCCGTAACGAATTTGCTGACAGACAGACAGACACACAGACAGACACGGAACCAAAATTGTTCAGAAAGGTCTAAAACGCAAAATGCGAGTGGAATTTTTGATTTTGGAGACAAAAAAATTTTCACATTCCGAAAGTGAAAACAATGCTTCCGCTACCTTGGTAGACTCGGAAGCAAAATGAATGACATTATGTCGGCGCATGCCTGATTTTATAAATCTTCAAATCAACTACTTGCCTGCCCGCACAACGCAATGGCAAAGCCATCGGTTACCAGTAAAGCGAGCAGTTGTCAGTATTGAGGATGACGTTAGATGTAAAGTTGCTATGGAAATGGCACGAAAAGAAGACGCTGCTAATGATTTCACAAAGGTTTATTATTCTTGACACTCCCCCGTAACCCTCCGCGCAACTTTTCTTTACTGCAAAGTCGTCAAAATGAAAAAGTGAAAAAAATAAATTTTCACGTGTTTTCAACATTTCAGATTGATTTTTTCTTTTCTTTCGATTATCCACCCAAAATTACTGGAGTATGACGCCCCAGTTTTCTACGTCAGTAAAAACCTCTAAAAACAACGTTGTGGACAAGTTTTTGAACGGTTTTCAGCCCACAGCATCTATGCGAATGAGGCCATAAGATCGGACCAACAAGACCCTAAATAGAGACCATTTGTGAAAAAAAAAAACATATCTTTACATCAATTTTAAGGCCTTTCATGTCCCATACGCCGGACGGATATTGCAGGCTTGGGATATTTGCACCTTGAGACGTACAATGTCCTACTTTGAGAGAGGACATAAATAATCTTGTGCTATACAATAACAACGGCTTATTATTGAAACCAAAATGTTTGAAATTAGACCGAAAATAGATCAAAACGCTGCAAACCGCACTTTTCTATCTCAATCCGTTCCCGAGATTTTTTGAAGGGTAAATTTCTATACTAGTCGGTTTTTCACCCAGAACTACAAAACCTTGTTTTTGATCGGTTTTCGCCCCATTGTATGAAGACCAACTAAACCCCAAATAAACACGAATTGATGAAACAGATATTTTACATCAATTCTAGGGCCTTTTATAGGCCCCGGTGAATCTAAAGTAAAATGACTTGGGATGGCTCGTGGGAGGGGGCAGCGGTTATGAAAAATCGTTGCTAAACGATTAAAAAGGTTTGCTATTGTTACAGAAAACAGAACTGACTTTCAAACAAAGAACAATGGCCCTGTTTTTTGGGAAGGAGATCAAAATTGTCTGTTGAAAACAAACTTACCAATGGAGCATAGCTAAAGGCACGCAAGCTCAGACCGATCCGAAGCTTATCCACATTTATCAAAATGGTGCGCTCAGAAACATAACGCACCCTGGTCAATTCAGAACGACAGACTTTACAGTGGTCTAGAGGTAGAGAATGTTGATAAGGGGACGGATGGAAGTGTACGGCAGCTTCCTCAAGCGGCAGGCCGAAAAACTTGTTCACAAACGGCCCAAATCTCTTTTACACATAGCATGCTCGGTCAAAGTGAACACTGATACTTAGTCATATGGGTATGTGATGGATATGGTTTGTTGGCCCTTCCCGATTTTAGAATCCGTCGCCTTGGGAGATGAGTCGGACGTTTTCAAGCGTCTAGGTCAGAGGTGCTCAAACGGTCAATAGCGATCGACCAGTCGATCGCCAGTGCTTTTTGAGTAGATCTCTAGAAGAAAAATTCTTTAAACTAATAGGTAACTATTTAAACTACAAAAGTGATAGATCAACTGGAAAGAAAGGATCTGAAACATTTTCCGTCTTTGAAAGCAAGGATTCCTCAGTTGAATTATGATACGTATGAGGCTGAATTATCAAATATTGTGGGACGATTCGAAATGCGTTTATATGATTCGCAGTAAATTGGTAAATATAGCATCATTTATGAGTTGTCCTTTTCCATGTAAAAACATTGAGGAATTAGCTACTGAAGTAGCAAGTCAGTTTAACATGAACTCATGTTCTGTTGAATATGAGTTGGTGCAGATTATATCAGATATACATCTCAACGCTACAGCATCTGATAAAAATTTCTGGTGTTTTGTATCTGAAGATGAATATCCGAATCTAAGAAAAATCGCCCTTCAACTGACGGCAATGTTTGGGTCAACTTACTTGTGCGAGTCCGCATTTTCTGAAATGAAGATAATTAAGTCAAAATATCGCAATCGACTAACTGACGATCATTTGTCATCATGCTTGCGATCAGAACTCATTGGTTACGCACCATCTTATGAAAAGTATGATGAGGACATGCAGTGCCACGCTTCAACATCCAATCACTCCTTAGTTAAGTTTAACACCATACGTAACTGTTTTGTTTTGTAACAACGAATATACTCGCAATTTTGAATAACTAGGAGTTTTTTCATTGATATTGTAGAGAAGAACTTAAATAAACCTAACCCAAACTTTAATTAAAATAATGTAAATTGTGCGGAACGCTAATATCTACTAGTATATATGCTACGGCACACCCTACCTAGGTAGGTAGGTTGTATCGTGTATGGACGACAACCCTGCATCACACTTACTTGTAGCCTCTCAGAGTCGGTCGTAAGTAGTCTAAAAATATTGAGGTAGATCGCCAGCAGTTTAGTTTGAGCACCCCTGGTCTAGATCATCCTCTGTGCGTGGCGGAGAATTATTACCGCATCCACCTCAATGGAAGGGGCAACTATACCATTCCATCACCTCACAAGTAGTAACTGAGTGTGTTAGGGTATACTGAAGAAATTCAAGGCGTCCTCGACTCGATGGCCTAATGCCTTCGTAGAATATCCTAGCGTGAACGGAGAAACCATCTTTCACGTATTGATCATGAATCTAGATGGTCCTTTTTACATGAAAAAGCACATATTATTTTTTGCTCGTGTGTCCTCGAGAGGTTCGGGGAGTCACTTTTAGGTTCAGATATTGGGATTGTCTGTTCTGGGTGAATATCTACATACCTGAAACCTAACCCAGTAGATTTAGCGTCCATAATTACTCGAAAATGACACCCTCACGTGCCTATGCCAGTAAAAACCACGTTTTTGACCAGTTTTAGCGTAGAATACGCTTTAGCCATGGACTAACTAGCCAAAAAAGGAACGCTTTAACGAAACCTTTAACGGGTCTAGATCTGGGGCTTTAGAAACAGATCATATGATCATAAAACAATAATTGATGTTTATACACAAATAGATCCCAAGCAACAACTTGCATATTTACATCCGTGTGTAGTGACAAACCCGTTTGAAGTGAGATTTTTTAACATCGTCACTCGAGGCTAAAGCGTATTCTACGTTTCTATACTTTTTTTTAATGCCTATAAATAAAAGCAAAAGGGGGGTGCCGGCTATAACTTCTTTAAAGCCTTTAAGGTGATCGGGCTGGCAAAAAATGAGAACCAAATAGAACCCAAGATGGTCCATGTGCGAATGTGCGAAATAACGGATTTTTTAACGTAAATTCGGACGGATATTGCAGATATAGGGGTTATGAAGAATTCTCGATTTTCTATTACTAGGGTTTAGATTGTTTACTAACATGAAAATATTGTAATACATATACAATTGATTTATATTTAATTATGTTCATACCATAAATGCGCTACTATACGATTGTAAATGATTTGGAAGTATCATAGGTTGGACCGTAGCGGATACAAAATGAAATGAAAATATGACTGTACGTTCCTCAATCCATTTCATCTATCAACTGACAAGATACGGACTGCGAAAATCCATACTACTACAAAGGTTTATTATTGAAAATCAAAGAAAGAGAGATTTCCTCCAATGAAATTGTTTTTCTTTCGGCTGGCCATTGTCAACAAGAAGGAGCCCTGATCTGGGTACCGAACGCCTTCATAATCCTCGCCAAGGATTTCAAAACTTCTAGGGATTTACCAGTTCTCTGATTGGTTCGTAATCCCTAAGCCTTGAAGATTAATACTCATTACCCCTGGCAAAACGCCCTAACTCGCCGTTTCAAGGAAAGCGCTTATATTTCTGAAGAACCGTAATCACACGATAGGGAACATTGCTGAATTTTGGAACAAACTTTGGTTTGGCTCCAAATTTCGTACTTCCCCCATACTTTCTAGAGGTTTTTCATACTTGTCGTAAGATTCTGATAACAGGGGAATAGTAATTTGTAAGCAACGAAATTCGTAGTTTCATCTACCTAGTCACACGGCCATCAATTACCTGACCCATAAATTTCTTTCTACTTCATCGAATTTGGATGAAACCGGTTGGAATCAAGCATTTTGGAATCAAAATTGGTTCAAAATGTTCTAAAACGTAAAATGCGAGGAAGTATTGATTTTGAGGGTCAGAAATCCTTCATCTCCCGCTAGTGAGAAAAATCATTAGCTACCTACTCGGAAGCAAAATGAAACGAAGTTGGTAAAATCTGAAAACTTTGCCCTTTGCTTTGAAAGGAGTTAGTTCTGAAAAATTGTGTTCAATAACATTTCTGTGTCCGAATAAATCTAAAATAACTTTGTTATAATAAAAATAATTCACTCCAACATTCACTCATATGGCCATACCAAGCGACTGGAACTTTTTCATGGTAAAGTAGGGAAATTCGAGTAACATTTACCCAAAATAAGGTTAACTTTGGGGACAGTCACAAAAAATTTTGCATTTTTCATTTTTTGCATTTCTGGAAAACTTGACTGGGTAGAAGTAGAGAATATGTAACCCCTTCCTGATAAGACCGTCCCCATATTGAAAAACCCGATGTCTCCTATCGATATCAGTCCACGCTTTCGATGTGTGTTCTGTCTAGTTTGCTGGTCTGTATGCTCGCATCTCAAAAACAAAAAAATATCCTACATATTAAATCCTTGTAGTAAAGTATAGATCAGTTGGACAAATAGATAAGATTGTGTTAACACTTGTGTCTCTGCGTATTAAAAATACTTTTATCGATATAACGGTCGTAAAAATCATTCCATAATACATGGCAGCGCATAATAATACATGCATTCCATAATATCCTATATACACATTGCTCCTAGCACACATTTGTACAGTCTGATAAGTGGAAGGGGTCACCTATTCTCGACTTCAGCCCTTGCCTGAAAGGTATTATTTCTTTGCTCATATTCATATTTCCTGATTTATAAATTTCATTCATGTTATTATTTATGAATGGGAATACGCCCATTTATGGTTTGTGCCCTCAACGTCTATTGTTAACAACTTCGCTACCTCTCCTATGTATAATATGAATAGTTAAACCGGAATCTGACTCAGATACTACTTTGCTTGCTTTGCTGTTTTGTTTGATACACAAACATTCTTTCTGGAAATTCACAAAGACATTTCTTTTCAATAGACACACTCCGGTATTCCGCTCGTACCTGCCTCACATGCCAATTAGAGACTGCAGATTCGAATGAACTTAATTCACTAACAATAACAGCCTTCGCCCAAAGACAAAAATAGAACATAAGCTGGAATCAGTAGGAGACATTATAACATTCATTCGAATGTTCATTACAGAAGGGAAGCAGAAACGGCTCGGAGAAACGATGGTCTAACACTCTTGGGCGATTGAGAAGGATTAGCCGCTTAACTAAAAAGTTGTATCTTTTCCAGTGATAGGAACCAATCGCAAGGGATTTACTAGTAATGCCTATTTGATGAGTTCCTCATAAACTTCATACTGGTCACTATGTCCTCCGGTACGTATTTCCCCAGGTTGGAAGGGACTAATTAGAATTTTCTAACAGTTGATTCAGCCCTGAAACCCCTCTGGCCCGAGAGACACACCATTCGATTCAGCGAACAAAGGTACATGGAATACAGATATACTTTAATCAGTAAACAAGGGAGATCAGTAATATTAGGGCACATCCGTCACATAGGTAAAGCCAAAATAGCAGACACGAGAATAGCACATTGAAACTAGCAGAATGACAAGAAATTAGCAAAAGGTTCCATGTTTCTTTGAATTTCAGCCGCAGGCTCGACGCAGTAAGCATCCCTGGGGAGTTTCCCAGCGCCAAGTTTGCATAGTTTTTCTGCATAAAAGCTTCATTTTCTCAAAGAATTCCCCGTGAAGAGATTTTTTGCTAACAGTGTTGGAAAGCTGGGGGTTCGAAGATGTTTTTCCTAGAATCCGTATTGATTTCCCTTCGCAGAAAATCTCTTTCAAAATTCTGTCAAAAACTCGAAAACTAATAAGTTTGATGAACTTGTGTTTTGTAGTTTATCAGATGGTGAATTTAACGCTCTTTCCAGCGATATCAGATTTCCATTTGGATGGAAAATATGGGAGCTGTGATGTTTTTAGTGAGACAAGGTGGACACAAGAAAAAAATGTTATAAGTGAAATAACTCCTAAACGAATACTCGTACAAACGTTCTATGGGTCAATTTTTGTTACGAATCGATCGCTAATGTTTGGCCCGGTCAATAAGAGGCTACACCCCTTTCATTTTTACGACTGTCTACCTGAAAAATCTGGACACACGTGCAAACCTATTGGCGCAAACGGCCACACCTTTGACTTTTGTTTATTATTTT
This sequence comes from Creontiades dilutus, assembly GCA_031894815.1. Lineage (NCBI taxonomy): Eukaryota > Metazoa > Arthropoda > Insecta > Hemiptera > Miridae > Creontiades > Creontiades dilutus. The sequence continues at coordinate 662,934 of JAVIWC010008066.1, forward strand.
CAATATTGAACATTTGTAAATGACCAAAAAATATAAATTACCCCACCTCCAGGTATGTGTAAGATCGAAAATCAGAATAAAAAAATCCGTCCGTCGCCGTCCTGAGCTTTTCTCTGAAACTACTGGACGAAAGTTAATGAAACATGCGTCGAAAATCACATTTGGGGTCTAGTAGGGACTGAATTCTGGGCAATGATCCCAATCATTCCTTAGGGTTGAAATTTAGAAAATCTGGATATCGAATTCTGGATATGGAAATTTCGAAATTACATCAATGTTGGATTTCTATGTGTTTCCGAGTGTAACCCAGGAGGCATTATCTTTGGATCCAATCCAATTCTGGTAGTACGGTGATCCCTCGTAGGAGGGTTATCTACTAAAGAAGTGATAAACCTTTGTTTAATAAGTAGCAACTTTCCTCCGAATCACGTTAAAACGGCGTTTTCCACAAACGACTCTGTTGATATTCCAGAAGTTCGGTTACCGAGACAAATGGTTCAGCTGCATGTGGTGTCAACTTACCGTGTCCGTAAATGACAGCACGGTCGTCGATGATGTATTGGTCATCCCGCAACGTCCTTCTATCGCCACTGACGACCACTTTCCATTCAGCGTGCGCTTTGCCTCGCAGCATAACTCGAACAGCTGTAAAAGTAACGTGAATTATTGTATCTATATTTCGTAACATAAGATTGTCTGTTTGTTAAATTATACAGGGTGTTAATCTTTGGTTCCTGCCACAGCCCTGTACAACCATTTTGCAACAAAAACTGACTCTTACCGTTTTTTTTTAAATCTTGCTTACTTTTTGAGTTATGTCAGTTATAAGATTTTTGTCATGTTTACACACTTGACTTTGACTTTAACCCACATAATTGAAATAGTTGGTTTGATTCAAATTTTATTAACCGATGGAAATAGCGTTAAATTTGCTATCTCGCAGTTGTAAAACCAAAGTTTTATTATTATTCAAAACGGATGAAAAATTAACTCTAAAAGGGGACATTTTCTTCCGAATTCGAGCGAAATTTTTCTTCTTTTTTCAATGCATTGATCGGTGGTTTTCTAGGACATCCTAACCCAACAGATAAGGAGTTTTCGAGCCCTCTTCCCTGGTCAAAAGTTCAGGATCAATAATTGAACAATCCAATTAATAAGATAGATGCTATTCGCTCACAACTCCCGAGCAGGGGAAATCCCTTATTTGTTGTGCGAGGTGGAGGGAGAGGGTTGCCATTGATTCATGGACAAAAGATAATAAAATCCGATGTCAAATAATTTTTTTGGTTAGCCAATTTTGGATTTACGTTTTTCCTCATTCAAACTTCCATTTCTTCAATAACTTTCTGCGTAAATATTTGTTTTTTACACTGTTGGAAAGCTGAGATTTTGACGCACAATTTAAGACTACAGGCTAAAATTCACCTCTGGACCAAAGAGGATCAAACAACTTTTGCTCATCAAGTTCATTTTCATTTATCTTGTTTGATAGGAAATGCAATGCCCTTTCTAACGGGATAATCAAATTGGATGTGAGCCCTTCAATTAAGGGAGTTTTAATGATTTTAGTGAGGTGAAGTGAAAAAGAGGTAAAACATCTTATAACTGACATAACTCAAAAATTAAGCGAGATTTTTACCAATAGTAGCTGGCAATTTTAGTTGAAAATTAGTTGTACAATCGATAACTGGCTTGAGGCAGGAACCAAAGGTTAACACTCTGTATACAGCCTGTATATATTTGTGTATAAACATTAATTGAGGAGCTGACTTAAGATTGCATTTAAGTTCGAAAATCCACGCAATCGAAGCGCAAATTATCAGTTAGTAGTGGGTGTAGGTAGTGGGGTGACCACATTCATTTTGAATCCCTCATTTTGGAGCATGAGTCTTTATTTTTTGTTGGCAGATACGTTTCGTCCTACACCGAGGACTTCATCAGTCTTATTATGTCATCAATAATTGCAGAATTCCGGCTTAGACATGGTGGTGCCACCACATATCCCTTCACTTGGTTTCAATACTTGTAGTATGGGCAATTGAAGTTTTTAAAGTTGTTCCCTCATCCTTCTTATATAAAAACTAGTCATGATTAAAATTGTTGTTGTCATTAATTGCATTGATTACGGAAAAGGAAATTAAAAAAAAATACATAAAAAAGGAGAGAGAGGAGCTGCAGGCAAAACTAAAACTCATTGCATTCTGGAATTCTGCAATTATTGATGACATAATTAGACTGATGAAGTCCTCGGTGTAGGACGAAACGTATCTGCCAACAAAAAATAAAGACTCGTGCTCCTAAATAAGGGATTCAAAATTATCAGTTGCGGCGTGAGAAAAGCGGCATGCCCCCCCCCCCCCCTCACGTCATTAGTTTAGTTTCGGCGAGATTTGATGCAATGAATGTTAGTTTTTTTATTAACCTCTGAAATTTGATGTTTTGGACATGGGTGGGTTTCCATATTTGCTCCTAACTCTTAAAATTTCTGCCAACGGGGTGTGGCATTGGGTTGTTTCAAATCGGTCTCCAAATCAATTCAAATGTAAATTTGATCATTGATGTGTTTTAAACAATGTTAAAAGATTCTAAGTGGTAAAACGTGTACAATTAAGCTTGATACATTTGGGCAAAAATGGGACGTGTTCTACAGACATCAACGCCTTCAAGAGGGTTAGTCTACGGTCGTGAAGCTAATTCAATTGGGCAGTAACGAGTTCAAATATATAAGAAATTATTAAAGCGTCTTTACAGGATTCCCTCTGAATTTTGGCGAGATCAAACTATCAGAAAGATGTAAAATGATGGTTCGTAGTTTTAACGTTTCCGTAAGCGAAGACAGGGGTACAGGTTTTGTAAAAATGATGGTTGAGAATGGTTAGAGAATCTTTAGAAACGGGTGCTAAGGGCATTGACCGGAACCGTCGTGTTGTGATGACGGCGAGCGACCTCATTTTCCGGCCTCCGTCCGTTTGGAAAAATATTAATTGACCAACGCGAATTAGTCGAGTCTGAATTCCCACCGGGAACGTTTATTTTCCCGGCTCCTCCTTATCTCCCACGTTTGGTAGAACATCTATACCCTAAAAACTTGATAAATTAAATAAGGTTGTGTTTCTATGATGTTGTGTTTACGAAAATCAAATATATTACAGTTAGTTTTGCGAGTTACTTCCAATGTGGTAGCAGAAAAATTGCCCATTCTCTTATGGAATATGTGAGCCGGTTCGGAATACCTCTGGAACTCCAATCAGACCAAGGTTGGGATTTTGAAAATGATGTGTTCAAGGACATGCTGAGGCTACCAGGAGTTCAAAAAACAAAGGCCACCCCACTACACCCTTAAAGTCTAGTGAAATAGTGAACTTAATGTTTTAGACCCTGCTAACGAAGATGGTGAGTGATAACCAAAAAGATAGGGATGGGCTATTGCCGATGGCACTCTTAGATTATGTCGCAAACATCCGACTGCAGGTCTTTCCCCAGCATTTCAAAATCTGGGAAGGGAAGTTACCTTTTATGGAGCCGATCATTTTTCAAACTTCTAAGGGCTACAAAGGACATTAGACAATGTTATAATCTCAAAACACGTTAAGACACCTCAAATGCCTGGGGCACTGGTATGGTTTGACGATTCCCACAGAAAGAAAGGTCTGATATCAAGTTGCTGAGAAACTGGAAGGGATCATGTCAAGTTGTCTACAGACTGAAAACCTGCGTGTACTGCAGGTTAACTATCTTCTGTGGATTGGGGGGGGTGTCAGTGTTAGGAGTAGTGAGTAGTGATCCAATATAATAAAGGTAGTATTGCGAGTAACTTCCTTCAAAACGTTGGTTCTTCTTTACGAATGTAAGATTTTAACTGGATGCTTGTCTTCTGTATGAACATATAAATAAAGGGTAACATGTTGTCAGAATAATAACGAACGAAGAACTGACCTCATTCCTCAAGCCTGATGTATTGGTAACTGTTCTCCAACATCAATGGGTTCATTAAGCTGAGGAGTACGGACATTTGACCCGGCCTCTGGCTTTGTGAATTCGCCTTGTATTACCGCCGAACTTTAACCAATTTGGATCGACAATTCGAGAGAATGCTGAGTAGCCGGTATGATGTTAGAGGAGCTACAGCATAGGACCAAGTGCTCAAGTACCAGGTCCAGGCGCATTCACTTACCTATTCATGAAACGATGTAACGCACAAGGAATCGAGGAAAAAACCACATGCCAGTCAAAAACTCACTCCAACATCCCCATCACGGATTATTGCAGAAAATAATGGCACTCATCATGTAAATACATCGTAACACAGGGAACTACTGAAGAAAAGGTACCGACTACCATTTTCGGAAATGGAGAGTTCAAAACAGTATGTTTCAAGGAAAAAAACCGGCAAATTCGATCACACGGATTATTATTTCTACAATGATGCGTGATTTCTCGAACCATTGTGATACTTTTAGGAACATTTTTTTCGGATCGTCGACTTTCAGAAAAATAAGCCCGAACCACGGCTTTTCCAAAAAAAAGTTCAAACCACCCAAGTTTATAAAAAAAAACTGAAAATTCTAACACATGGGTTATTATTTCTTGAATAATAAGCGATTTCTGGAGCCATTGTGATGTTTGTGGGTTTACAATTAGGTTTGGTAATAGCGATTATTGGCTGTATGCGAATTTCTACAGTCTAAAACACATTCTAGTCGAATTACCGAAATCGAACAAAATCATTAGGGAAATGACACCCCATTTGCCTACGACGGCAAATCCTCGAAAAATCACAATTTTGGGATATTTTTCAACAGTTTTGTCCCATGTTTTCTACGCATGTGAGGCGACTGGGCTGAATAGATGTCAGTACCAACTAGATCCTAAAAGGAGTATGTGAGCGAAAAAAAGGAGTTGTCACACAAATCGTATGAGGGGACGAACATTGCAGATTTGTAATCTACAAACCTTAAAACATGCAATTAATAAATAAAATAATTATTTAATAAAAAAGTGTTGCTTTACGGTTACAAAGGCTTATAACAGAAAATAATAAACCAAAAAAAGGAATGATCCTTTTAACACCAAGGTTATGAGCACGTCACGGAGCGGAGTGTATCGCGGATAAAGTTCATCGGAGCTACTCGCACTGGGCATCTCGTCAGGAGTGCTTTGAGGTATCACCAACCGCGTCATCTTCTCCTTAATAGAACATCAGGGTCTTATTTAAATTAATAGAAATTCTATAGGAACACTTCCTTCCTTCCTTCTCTCCCTCCTCCATCTTTTTTTTTTTTATTTTTTTTTTTATTTTTTTTTTTTTATTGGCATTAGTTTTTGCCATAGCCATTTTTGTTTACATAAAATATTAAATATTTACATCACACTCTTTTAAAAATGTATACAATAAATCATAAACTTCAAAACTGTCTGAAAAAATTATGCATCTGTAATTAGTTGGAAAAGTTACGATTTTACTCAAATTCTTAAATAAAATGTCTCTTTGTGTTGTGAATTTGTTGCACATAAGTATTAAATGTTCGAGATCTTCCACGGTGTCACAGGTATCACACAGAGGGGAGTCCTGAATAATTCCTTTATCTGCTAGATATTTTTTGCTAATTTCATGGTTGCTACGGAGGCGCGTTATGGTTACTACCATGTTTCTTGGGAAAATCCTTGTTTTATGGAACCATGGCCGTTTGAAGATGCTTGGGAAGCCTGCTTTGTAGAATCCGCCTCTCGGGTCGCTGGCAAATTGCTCCTGCCACCGAGCACGTTGGTAACTCCGGATACTGGGATAGACATCCGTTGGTGGAATCGTTAATAAATTGTCTATTTCCTTATTCAGTGACTCCTTGGCCCAATGGTCAACATCCTCGTTTCCATTTATGCCAACATGAGCTTTTACCCATGCTAGCGTGGTCATCCTGTCCAGCCGGGACCTCATATGGTCTCCATAATATCGCGTTCCGTTTTCGTGATTTTACTCCTAGGAGTGATGCCTTTCAGTTTGGTTACCGAACTGAGATTGTCAGTGATAATGACCAAGTCTTCTATATTTTGTTCTTCTCCCCATCTTATAGCCTCTCTCATTGCCATCATTTCTGCTGTATATACAGAATTTGATCAGGCGCCCTAACCATTCGATGTTGCGTATTGGATGGGTCGTAGCAAGCAAATCCCGTTTTACCTTCCATTCTTGATCCATCAGTGAATAGGATATGTGACGTAGGCCATCTTTTCTGAATCTCTGCTTCGAACGAAGCATTCGTAGGGCTGGCAGGAAAGGTTTTCTTCAAAAAAATTCTGGTGGTTACTAATTTTGGGTAAAGAGCTTCGTAAGGTAATAGAGAGTTACTATCTACGCTGATCAATGGGAGTACGGGCACAAGCCGCACCAGGCTTTGGCAGAGTAGGGGGGAATTACGATGTTGCCAGTACCGACTGCTTAGATCGCTAAAAGTGACATTAAACCATGAGCTGTACAGAGTCATTCTCTGTGAGTACAATTTAAGGAGAAATCGGTCGGATAGTTCTTGCCTCCTATTACATAAAGTCAGCTCAAAAGACTCAGCAAGTAGAACGTGTATTGGTGTTGACTGGAGAGATCCCAGACACAATCTTAGAGCTTTTGATTGGACAATATTCAAACGCTTTAACACCGAAGCACTCGCATCACCATAGAAGATAGAACCAAAATCTATTATTGCTCTTATCGTGGTTTTGTAAAGTGTCAATGCCGTTATTGGATCAGCTCCCCATCCCTTATAGCAAACAGCTCTCAGCCGGCGTCGGGTAACTCGGGCATCCCACCTAGTTTTATTTAATCTAGTTTTTTTTCGTTTTTAATTGATGTTACGCCTCCTCCGTCTGAGAGGGGACTTTAAAAAATAGTGTGTGTGTGGATATACATATATAACATGTAGTTATTCAGAAGTTTTCGGTGGTTTCGGTGGTTTATTGAGGTTCGGTCTTGAACAAAAAAAACTTGTTCCCAACGTTTCGGAGTTTTATTTATCCCTTATCATGGGGAACCTATAAACATAGAGAAAATGGAATAACTCTATAGTGATGAGCTTATAGGTTTTTTAATTGAGAACAGAATTTCCTACATATTTAGAAATAAATCTATATAACTATTTCGGGAAATAGACTTCTTCTATTTAAATAGAAGCTTCTTCTGAATAATTATAAATCTACGATCTGAGTATCTGCATATCTAGAATTAAAGAAGTGTATCTAATGTACAAAGAAGTGGCTCTACAAGAGCGTGTATAAATTTACATACTTTTAGTCAACAATAATTAGGTAACGTATTAACGTCACAACATCAATTTATATACTTATTTCCTCTTTCAGGAAACCTCAAACCATTTTTCGATAAAGAAATTGTTGAAAATATTGCACTTCAAAATTTTTCGACTTATTGCAAAAGCTTAATTTTCTAAGAAAATTGGCCGATTGATTTCGAGGCGGGGAAGTAGGTAGCGTTGATGACCGATGACATCATCAGATGTTCGAGCACCACACTCCGTCCAGTTTAACAATACATGACGCCTTAAAGTCTAATTATCAATTTGCTATAATGAAATGCAACACTTACATTTGAGTTTGAAGTTCTCGACGGTGTTGAGGAGGACGTGGCCGCAGATGACCTCCCCAGCGTAGTACATTTCCCGCTCGAGACGAATATCGAATTCCCTGATGTAGTCCATCGTCTTTTACGAACTGCGCCTAATTACAATCGCTGACTTCGTCACATATATGGAGACTGTTTTCAATATTGAATTTTGTTAGAGAGGGAGATGTTTTGCGATTAATTTAGTGAGGAAATAAGTTTGTAATGGTTGAGATGTAACAGAAGTAACAAAGGGAAGGTGCCTACGCGTAGTATCAATGGTTGGAGCCCGAATGTGTTGGTTTTTTTTTTTTTTTTTTTTTTTTTTTGGGATGTCACGGTATGAGCGATAGGACTCACGAGGGAGGGAGAATTACGCGTCTGTAGCTTGGCGAAGTGGAAGAGAACTAATGGAAATGCGTCCTCGGGCGGTGAAGGGCTTGTGAGGAGGACTCGAGCCCCCTCGACCACATCCAGGCGCGCTCAAGTCAATATAAAGTAGGTGGTTGTTTAGCGCGCCTGCGCATTGGCGCCGCCCCCTTTCACCTGCCTCCTTGAAAAAGGGTAAGGACGTCAAAACAAGTTATCGACATTTGATTTTGAAAAAAACTCGGCGGAAGGGATAAAGGGAAAGACGATGAAGAGGGGGAGGGGGGAGCCGATAATGCTTCTTCCGCTCGTCCTTTAACGAGATGATCCGGCGACCTAAAAAGATTTACAATACGTGGAGAAAACTGAAGGCGAAGAACCTGGCCTGCAGCATCACTACACAAAAAGCGCCAGCCTTGCAAAATCGTAATTAGGTACCTAATTTTCCTTAAAAACTGAAGTAATTGCAATAGCTTGAAAAGTCATCAATCACAAATTTGAGTAACAAATCTTAATCTATTTTGAAGCATTTTGAAATGATTCCTGGATTTTAACGAATTTGACTCAAAGATTTGTGTGAAATTACTTACAAAGTGGGGCAGAATGCCCTTAAAATCCCTTCCCAAAATATAATGGTTTGAGGGTTTGTTAATCATTTAAACGATTAACAGGAATACAATCCAGTTCTTAGCGACCGACCCGATAGTCCCCCCCCACCGCTCAACACTCCTTCAACTAAACTTCGGGTGGGCTCCTTCCGCCCTTTGTTATCCCGGCATCGCCACTTTTCCGTTCGCCCGAGGGGGTCATTCGTGTACCTGCCACCTTGGTAAGCACTAACCTCTCTGGTGCTCTGGTTGAATCTACAGATTTTTCAAGGGAGTTGGTTAGGCTTAGTAAGTACCGTTTATGAACACAGAATGCGCTCACGTAAACCCTTGTTAGCCCCCCCCCCCCCCCCCAGCCGTAGCTTTCATCTCTGTTTACTAGCTCCCCTCCTCTGAGCTAGAATCCCATATCTGTAGGTTGCATAGGCAATTTTTCATCTTCGGTACTTGAATGTGTAAAATTAATCATTTAAATGATCTGGCTGTATAACCATAGAGGTCTACTGTCCCGCTTTCTTTTTAAATTTAAAAACAACAACTTTTTTTTTTGCCATAAGATTTTCGACTGGGCCAAAATCAAATCAACGATTACGATTAAAATTTTATTGTTATTTTTTTTTTTTTAGACTTTATTTTCATTGAAAGCATCTCCACGATCACGGTTAAAGTCTTAATCGGCAGCATGTTTACAATTAAATTTATAAATTATAAATTTAAAAATATATATTATAATAATCGCCATTAAGTAATGCAATTTACGCATTAATCAAAAACGAGGATGAGCTTAAAAAATCGATGTCGGCAATACGATTTTTGAAAGTTATGTTGAATCCGCAATATTATCAACTTTTTCGAAAAAATTCGACAGTTTAGCAAATCGAACCAAATGGGAATTGCGATGACATTGCAAAAATATATAGTGAAACGGCCTTATAAAGCTCGTAGCGAACTGTGATTTTCGTACTTAGAGGAAAGAAGTGGGAAGCCTCTCAACAAATGGAATTTTGTACTGTAAGTCAGAAATAACGACGGATGAAGGAAGGGTGCCAGATGGGATTTTAGTATTTGAACACTTTCCGTTCTGTGGGGAAAATAAAATCTTCAGATTGAAATGCACTAAATTGAAGATTGGTACTAATTGTTCAGTGATCATAACTTTCCATTTAGTTGGAAAAGTAAACAAAGCATTTTATCACTACCTATTTATATTTGCTAATGACAACGCAGCTCCCTTTTTTTTTAAATCGCTGCAAAGTTGAATTTACTTCATAAATTTAAAAAAAATCCTTTTTTCAACACATTTTTTAAGAAATCGTTTTTTTTTTCTCGATTAATGCGTAAATCGCGTTATGTGATGGCAATTATTGTATTATTTGGGATCTCTGGATGAAAATTCAACTTCCGAGGCTTTAACAAAAATCAGGAAGTAATCGGGATTACCTTTACGTTTTCCTGTGGTGTTAATCGCCGTATTAGATTTGTAGAATGAAAGTCAAGGATGTGGGTTTATTAGTTAGTTTTTATATACCTCGAAGTATAGGTGTCGGTTGTTCGAGGCGAGTTATAGAAGGCGTGCTTACAGTCTTTCAGGTGATAAGACGGCGACAATCAGGAATTCCTTGGAACCTGCGATCACAAATGGGAACCACCAAAGGTATATAAAGGGAAATATAATATATATGGGAAAATATGGGGAAGAAACTTCATTTAGCTCAAATTCTTCGTAAATTGCTGTGGTTACAGTCGAATTAGAAAAAATCATGGCACCTCTGCGTCGACTTCGAAGGGTTGAATATGGATTTTTCCTCGGGCTCTCGCCGTGGGATCGTCGATACTGGGTCAGGAGATCCCGTCAGGAAAAGAAAAAAAATGAATCCTCAAAGTCGAATTAGTTGGATGTAAGTAATAGTTATCCAGGGACGAACCTCCGTTGTAGAAAAGAAGAAATAAACTTCTAGGGGTGCAAAAATAAAATACCACGTGGGACTCGCTAAATTCAGCTGTAGGGCCAACAACGATCCGCCTTTGTCGTAACAAAGAGATCAACTGAGCTGCGATTCGGATGGGTCCGCAAACGAAAGGAACAACCAGGTGGGGACCACGGACTTGAAACCAATTTGGTGGCAATACAGTCCACAATCCACAACAACAATATTTCGACTTCGCAGGGAGATGGGCCCCCTTTAATCATATCGGCGTCACAAACAAAAAAAAAAAAAAAAAAACGACGAGATAATCATCATGAGACGAGATAGAAGATTTGGCTTCCTGACCACATATAAATAGAGCCCTTTTTAAGGCATCTAGAATACAATTACAAAGTACGCCGAGTTTAAGTCTAATAAAAATTAATTCTTCTTTCAACACACAGCATAAGTGTAACAGTGTGTTGTGTGTAAATCTGTCATAATCTCTTCGAGTAATGTTGTCACAAAACATTTCATCAATAACTGATGAAATAAAATGTAAAAAATCCTTAATCGTTGTAACATTGTAGGGCGGGAGAGAGAGGTCTGATTTCGCCCAAATTTGGAAATGGCTGCAGTTTTTAATGGATTTTGATGAAGCGTCCTTGAATTGTGCGAGCTAGGCTGTCTTCATTATTATTGAGTTTAATTGTTCACTAATCAATATTTCAGTCTGCGCATCTGCAAACTTTAAATCCATCAAACATTTTCTTACTTCCTAATTTTCCGATCTTGCTCAAATTTCAAAGGTAGTGGAGGAAAGATGGTTTAATCATCCCATATCAATTTCAAGCCTATCGGTATTGTAGTCGCTGTACATCAACAACTTCATAAAACATGGCCATTCCAACAAAATTTCCAACCTTATTTCCTATAAAAAATGGTTATTGGAATATTTTTTTAGAGGCTTCGTTTCTTAATTATTCCGTTTCTTAAGATTCATCTTCATCTTTCTGATCTTGCTTCACTAGAATGGCCATAACCCTATCTAAACTACTCTCTAAAATCAATTTTGAGGACGTCATTGGACAGAGCGTTAAATTTTCTGTAAAGTTGGGCAAAAGTTTTCGTAAATCTTGAAACTTCTCTTTTAACATTTTTGGACCTCGCTAACCCCGACTTGATTATTTTGTCTCACCGCTACTCCACTGAGCAAGGCGCTGGAGAGCTACCTCCCCTTCACGACCGCCCGGTCGTGCGGGCTTGGCCTAATGCATAAGTGGCCCCTTCGGCCCGCTGCATTGTTTCGGCTGAAATGGGGTTTGCTAAAATGCCATTTTCGCGGTTAGTTTATTCATGTAGATGTAAGAGAATGAAATTCAAAGAATACAGACACCAACCGTATACTTCTATAACGAAGTCGTCTTCATTCTACGTTTTTTTTTTTTCAAGTGTTGCCAACTTACTACTTCATTACAGCCTTCCTACAAAATTCAAACCAATGTTTCTCAACTATGAACCTTTGCAATCTACTAATGGAACTTTGCAATCATGACTCAAAGAGAAAGAGGAAGGAAAAGTGGGAAACAACTGGGCAACCCCCGGAATAACTCTCAGAAACAGCCACCCAAGGCGAAGTTTGAGAAAAATGAATTTCGGTCCCCTGGAAGAGCTTTAAAAAGGAATAACCAATCTCAAGAGAAAAATACCAGGACCTGCAACATCTAATGCAGTTCTGCAGTTCCAGTGCTCGGGCGGGAGAATATGTTTCAGGGTTTTTTGTTTAGAACAGAGGTAACTTTTGGTTTATTATTCAATAATAAACCATTGTAATCGCTCTAGAAAAAAGAAATTCTAACCCCCTGAAAATTTTATGGCTTAAGTTTCAAAGGGTGTACAATCCGAATCTGCAATAAAAAATGTTCCGTCCGTCCGCCGTACGCACGATTTCTCCCAAACGGCTGAAGCAAAAAAGCTTAAATTTTCAGGAAAAATCCATGTTGGTCCGGCGACGCCCCAATTCTTGAGCCAGCTCTCTCACTTAATTTAAAGTGCCCTTTAAGGGCTGTCAAAGTTTTGTAAAATCCCTAAAAACCTCAAAAAAGTCAAGGCGGCCTAAATTTATACTCTTTTTGAAGAACACTCCACGAGGAATCGAATGAGCCCTTCCCCAGGTCTGTAGGTCAAACCATTCTCGATCTATGGCCCGATTTATGGTGCCAACATTCGCGTTATTTTGGTTTATTATTGTTTTTGTGTTGATATCAGTAACCTAGTGAAGTAGTGATGTAGTAATGTGGATACTGGAGTGAACTCCTAAAAGGCTTTGTAGCCGATACACGGGTTGAAGCATTCTGATAACCATTAAAAAAGGAGATATGCAGGTGATATGCATAGAGCACGTAAATCTGTTCTCTACCAAAATACCTATTTGGATTGATCAGTTGATCATATTTGTGTGCCTCCTGAAATTCAATAATCGCTCTATCACCTGTGAAACACGCAATTCCAAAGCTTAGTAGAAATTCAAATCATGAACGCAAGCCAATTGAATAATTGAAAGAATTTGCAGCGTTTTTTATTTGCAAACATCAGTTTTCTTCAGAACCGATGTTAATGTCCTTGATTTTTTTTTATATAACTTATTACTAATATGGATTTTCTGAACTTTATTCTATGAAATTATTATTTAGTAAAACTTCTTTGATGGTCGAATTTAGAAAATACCAAACTATTCAGGCCATAAAACCGTGAATGCCTGATTAAGAGAGAAATCTAATGGTAGGATACTATCCACAGTACACGAACATAGTGCGTTCTTCCTCTGTACAGATTGATCACTGAAACTTTGTGTAGCGTTGTGAAGTTTTAACATACTTTTTTCAATAGTTGTGAGTATAGCATTGCACTGAACAGTACGGGAAAGGTCTCTGGGCTTAGGTTTTTCAGGAATAATCTGAACAGTCAACAGGGTGATCCAGTGTGCTGAGAGTAGGAAGAAAACGCCTTCCATCTGGTTTTTAAATGCTTATCACTCGAATCCAGACTGTTTAGGACCTTTGGAACTCCCAAACCTGAGGAGATAAGAGTGGTAGACGACCTATTGGGAAGAAAATCAGATGGAGACGGGATATTGGCACCTGATCATATAGGATGAGAAAAAGGGGAGAGATATGCACCATTAACTACGGTTTCGGTTCAACGGAGGGGAAAACGACCCTTCCCCAGGACCCTAAATTTAATGATAATATTCGTGATCCTCAAAATTCTCCATATGACCTCAAAGTAAGGTTGTTTATTGATGGACTAGCAAAGTGAGGTAGGTTGCAGGGGTGGCGGAAGTGCTTGAGCACCTACTTCGAGGTAACACAATAAAGTACGGGAATGAGGCGGATTCTCAGGGACTTTTCAGTTTAAATCGAAGTTGGCATGGGCAATTGACCAATCAGAGAGTTTAAAAAACCACAGAGCAGCATTAACCCGTTGCTTCCAGCTTGAGGCGCCCTGAGCGTATTTTGTTCTTATAATTTCATCTTTGCATTCCTTACCCCGCAGTCCATCACTATTCAGATAGTTTTTGGTTGTTTTCGAAGTTATTTATGAGTGTTAGGGTCTATTTACATGAAATGAGCATTATTAGCAAACACTGTTCTTGAACATCATGGGAAAGATTCTCGGGTGGTGTGAACTGTCACGGGCACCAAATAGGGTTTGTGAACCCGATTCACAAACGTTCTTCAACGTCCAGGTGTCTTTCGCCACTTATGGGTAAACTTAGTGGATTGGCAAGCTATATATAAAGTGTTCGTGTTGATTGTGCATCTAGTGTAAATGCCACATTTCCAAACGAACGAATGGTCAGTGGTACCTACTTCGTTATTCAGAAGTTTTCGAGGTGGGTAGGCGTTGGTGTTTTTATTATTTTGTGTTTATTACGTTCTTTTATTTCATGAAATTTTGCATGAAATGGGTCGAAGCGTAGACAAGTTGAAATTTTGAAATTGTCTGAGAAAAGCATCTCTTCCTCCTCTTTGTGATAGCCCCCGTTGTTTCAGGCAAGGAACAGTTCCACTAGGTTTGTGGTTCTTTCTGCACCAATGATCTTTAATTAGTGAATATGTCTTCCTAGATATTTGTCCGATATGCGGATTTGAAGAGAAAAAACGAATAAAACAGAAGATAACACTCGTTTTAGAAAATGTTATATTAGACCTATTCCACAAAAACATTACAACTAGCACTGTTTTGAGAAAATGTCCACCCCATTTCATTTTTTATTTCCATCTTGGTAAATTTTTAACGTTCAACGTTTTTGAGGAAAAACGATCGAACAAGCATATTTCTGCTTTAAACATATTAGCAAAATTTTGTTGGAAGCATTCATGTTAAGGTGAGTTTCGAAAAAGTGTTCAATCAGGGAGTTCCCGAAGGAAAGGTCAGAAGTAGCCTAATTTCGAAGAAAACGTTTAAATTAAAAAGCAAATTATTTTAAAATAAAAACATAGATTTGGCGATTTTAGGTAAGGTTCAATTCCTTAATATTCCACGATATTTTGGCTAAGGAACGAATTTTCTGTCTCAGCCCCAAGAAAAGTTATCGACTGAAATTATATATAAACATGTTAAATGATCTTGAAAACAATTTACTTAGGAGTTTTTAAACCATAACAATGACTTTATTTTCAATTAAGAAAGTTCGCTAATATAAAGGCACTATTTTCACAGTTCAGGAAATTTTTGAAGAAAATATAAAAATTTCTCCCCTTGATAAATTGTGCAATGTCATGATTTCGGAATATAATAAACCATTTTAAATTATCACAACATTGACGGTGACATTTTAGAAGGTTGACGGTTAAACTAATAATACAGAAACAGCGACTCACTATTTGCCCACTATGTGCCAGACATAAGAGAGGGCGAAGAAGTTGACATGCACCACCACCACCACCGACGCCACTCAAACAATGTTATCAGTTGTTGTCAATTTCACGTGCGTCTTCCAATTTCCGCCGTATTTCCTTTAGGTAGTTTTCTTTTTTCCTCAGAACAACTGGAAGGCTTGATTCGAAGTTTTTCTTTCTATTTGGTTTCTAAATAGCAGTTTCTATCTGGGATTTTTCTTCTACAATGGATAAAGATCGGTTCTTCGAAGGTTGCGGGAAAGAGGGACCGATTCGATGTATATTTTTTTGCGAATTCCACCCAACGGCTGGTCCGAAAATATCTTGTCAAGTGAGTTTTGTAAATACCTCGTACTTATCTACATTTAGCTTTTGTATAACACTTATTACCTCAATTACGTACCTACTCAATTACTCGTATTACCGAATTTTCATAAGCAATTGTGGTAAGTGTTCGTGGTTTCTCTTGGAACTCTTAAACTTCCATCCGTGTTGTGTTGTATTGTTTCATTCACTTTTGGCGGGGCAGACCGGCTTGATGCTGCTGTAACCCATGATCTGGGTACTTTGTTTTGGTTTTTGTGTATTAAACGCACACAAGGTCTGAATAACTACCGGTAATAGATACCTGGTAAAATAACATCTAGGTGCAGTCATTAAGCATTACAATCATCCTACACGTTTCTTATGCACCCACATCATGCAGATATGCCGCAGTAGCGTACTAATCTAAGATTTGATCAAATGATTGGGAAGTTGGTCAAAAAAGTATCATTTGAGGTGATCCTCAGCCACTTAATCATTTGCCTCGCCATTTGGTCAACTGATGGTAACTTTTAAGGCAATTGATGTAACAAAACATCTTTTCGAGATATTCAAACCCTCTATAAAATTTCTTGCTCTTGAATGCGAGGGTTCATATGCTGAAATTCTCGATTTTTTAAGGATTTTTTGTAAATCTGATTGCACTCAGGGTCCCTGAATTGTATTTTTTATTGCTGAACTTGGATATTACATCTAATTATCCCTCCATATCAAAATACTATGGACCTTAATTCCATTATTTGACATTTCCGGTTAATTGGATGAAACCACTGGTTTGTTAATGAGGATTTATATGTAAGGCAACAGATCTTGTTCATTGGAGATGATTGATTCAATTCCGCAATAAAGCTGTTGTTTTCTACCCATTCAAAACATCCAATACGAATTTCAAGCCGTCTACACAATTCTCAAACGCGCGTCTTAACGTCATGGAAGTCTCACCTCCTCAAACGAATAGGCAGACAGTGATCTTGATTATCGAGTTGTTTTTGAACGCATTTGACGCATAAAATGAATGTCTAATAGGCAGAACGGCTTTTGAACTTCTGTATAAATCTCTTCCTGCACTTCATCAAAATCCTAGTTTCTTAATAAAATGTCTACGCATTTGATGAAACGGCTAGGCATCCGCTGTAATGGTAAACACTTGACTATATGACTAGTCATTTCTACAAATGACTGATTTGAGTTTGTGATTGCGAACATACATGAACCTGAGACGAAGATTCATCTGTTGTTGGTTTACCAACATTCTTTTCATACTTTCTCTGTTGGAGTGGCAACAATTCAGGTAATTGTTTGCTGTTGAGTAAGTCAACTGTTGAGGGAACAATAACATAGCTGTAAACCTGAGATAGCATACATCTAAAAAGAATTATACTTTGAAATCAAGCATTCAATAATTTAACCTTCCTCTCCGCTTATGATAAGAGGGTTATAAATAAAGCGTTAAATGTATAAGGGGGTTTTATTGTTCAGGAACGTTTATCCAGATTTCTTTAGGACCAGTAGTTCGACAGTTGCTTTTTTGAGGGTTACTTTACCCCCATCCCATTATTTTACCTTATATTTCATACCGTTTGACTTATTTTTGCTTTGTTCTGCTGCCATCTGGTTAATAATCAAGTTAGATCGGTTAAAGAGGTCTGATAGTCCCTCAGGCCTAACAATGTGATCTGAACATGTACTGCATGTCCTAACGGAACTTGCAATAACCTACTCCAAAGAGCTTGCACAATTATAATGTAATAATTATGTAGGTATGTAAAAGATTAATAGATGAAACTTGAAACGTATAAGAAGAAATCATACGTAACAAATCTTTATTTTGCTACAGGTACCTGCTGATTTCATCTCGAAAGACACATTTGAAGCAGTCAGTGTCTACCTCATCACCAAAGCCCAACTCCTTCGCAGTACTCTAACAATGTTGGTAGAAGTGTGTTCAGAAGTTCCTTCTACTCCGTTTCCTCATAGAATATTGTTTGATGTAAATCTGCACTAATTATGTTGCAGAACTACTTGTGGAATTAAAATCCTGGGTTTCCCAGTCCGAATAGACAACAAAAAGTATCCACGGAATGCGTTCTACTTCAACATGTGTTTCGTGTGTGACTCGTGGGCTCGAACCGTTCAATACGAATCAGTTGTGAAAAAACTCTCGGATTTCCTGGTGAGTCCTTTCAGCGGTGTATCCAATAAAATATCACCACCAATAGTTTTTATTCCCATCGTTACAAAACCTGGTATGGTTACCAAAACCAAAGATTGGCTATTTACAAATATCTAAGGAACTGCAATGGTTGTGATGACAGATTCCTCTTTCTTTATTTTTCCTAATTAAACATTTTTTACGGGGACATTGTTTTTTGGGAATTCCGACCTGATGGATGAGAAGGTTCGGAGGAGTTTATTGAGGCCTAATGTTGATCCGGAACTGAAAATTCATTATTTTGCAAAAATCCACGTCGGAATCAATCGAGCCGTTTGGGCATGAATCGTCCTTACACTGACATAATTCTTCATTTAAATAGGAGGCGGATAGTAAACCACCTTAACGACGTATTTCGCATAAAAACTTACGGATATATTACTGTTCTACATACAGAATGAGAATCCTGTTGACTCTGTTTTTCTTGATTAATTCTGTAATTATTCCATGTTACAGTTAGTGTGCAATCTATACTGCCCATACAACTTGGCTGATTTTGTTCGTTTGTTTTAAAATTTGTATAGTACCTGGTCTTATTTATATGACTACTTACTTGTCAATGTTGATGAAGTTGTACTTTTTAATGTTGTTTATCAAGATTTTCATTGCTTTCTTCCCAGACTGCTCTAGAGGTTGAGAACAGCTTCCTGTCACAACGTGAAGAGAACCCTATGAATGCAATACGCTTGACCGAAATGATGGCTCAGGCTCTCCATGATTTGAATTCCACTGGTACATGCACGTTAACTGGTAAGCGATACTTTTTATTCACGTATGCCGATTCCTACCTATTTGTGTGAATTTGGGTTTGATATTCATACATTTCAAAGCCATCGTGCAAAAACTCAAATACATTTTTGAGGTAGTTTCGAGTAAACTTAAGCAACAACTGACTCTCATTACCTCAGCTTTTTTGTTTAGCGTAAAACATGCTTTAGCCTTGAGCTAACTATCTGAAAGTATTCATAAAGAGTTTTCTGTTAAGGTAGGTTAGGGGTTGATTCTGCCCACTGGGTAGAACTCCTCCCTACACTGTAACACTCCTCCCAACACTAGAACACCCTCCTTACTGTTACTTCATTTACTCCTTATCATAAAAGAAACTTTTGTTATAAATGTAGTACATAAAACCTAACATCGAAATTGGAATGTTGTCGTGTCATTCTTGGAGGTCAGAACTATTTTATCAGAAATACTGTAATAAGTAGACGTATCTTCACCAATTTGTATAGTTTCTTGCGTTCAGATAGTGTGAAGATAGATGAGTCAGAACAAGTATGGAACGATTACTCAAATTAAAAATGCACTTTTAAAAAAATTTGATTGGCTTCAAAAATGATTTATACAGCCGCGAAATTCTTAAAATTTTACAAATTATTTACGAGAAAGCACAAACTTAAGGTATTATACAGGTAATTAATGTTCCGTGTACAAACTTGGTTATTGAAACAAATAAATCTTCTTCGCGCATGAACTTGTAGATACATCATAGACAATAATGTCACTGGTGTCGAGGTTGAACGGGTGTCTCACCATACTCCTGATGGACGTCAGAAGACGATTTCGTGATGCTTCGTGCATTGGACATTCCAGCACCAGATGCTGCGGAGTCTCTTCTGATGTCATACATTTTCGGCAAAGTGGGGAAATGTCTGGGTCCATTTTGTGTACTAGGCAATTAGTTTTACCCTGTCCCGTTCGCAGCCTTATAATTGAACTGTAGAATGATCGGAACTTGACTTCTGTTACGGCGTCAAACCAGGTTACTTTTTCGGGAATGGGAAAGAGAGAATTGTATCGGCAGAGTGCTGGGTGGGTGTCAAACGCCTCTTTCCAATCTCCTAGGACCCTTTTATTGTCTGAGCGTCTTAGATTGTGTGTGGATATATTTGGGATGGCAACAGTTCTGGTAGAACCGCCGCTCGCTTGGCTTCTACATCAGCGAAAACGTTACCCCTCACTCCAGTATGTCCTCTCACCCAGCAGATTCCCCACTCTTCTATTTTTATTGAAGGGAACCTAAGATTCTTTTGCTTTTCACAAGGTACTGTAAACAGATATTTTGGTGGAAAGAGTTGAGGTTTGTCAAGAAGCAGTGTAATAATTTTTACTTTTTCTCCACAATGGTGGACATTACATGAAATGTACCAACCGCTGAGGTGAAAGTTTTCAAGTTGCTACGAAATAGGCTCAGTATTGTCGTTAGTAATTGTTTGGTGCATTTAACGATGAAGCACATGATGTCAGTCGATTTCGTGCAAGGTTATGAGAGAAAGACTTAATCCTTACGGAAATGATGACTGATGGGAAACGCATGGGGGAAAAAATGGTATTTCGTGCACTAGAACCAATTTGCGACTCTTTCAACACTGTTTTCTCATTGAAACTTATTGGGATGTGTTGCAGAAGGTTGTTCATCCACCCATCTGAAAGTGACTAAAATCCGATCTGATCCACCTCCAGTGTTGGACCACCAGGTTCCTGTCATAGTTGACAATCTGGACACCTATCAGGCAGAGCAGTGGGATCTCACTACTCAGCAGGTTCAGTTTATTACCGTTTCAATTTTTCTTTCTCTTCAACTTCACAGAATCTATCTTCAAAACGTAGTTCGTATGTTGATGTATAGTGTGTTCTAATAATAGAACCTCTTAAATGTTTTCTGTCTTCCATCTGTGAGGATAATTTACTCTGTCATTCCGGTCTTCTGTACTTGGATAATAAAATCATATCACAACTATCTTAATAATTGTCCACCATTATTGATTCCAGAGGAAACCCAATATTTAACGTGCAAGCTTTAGGGTTGAGTAGTCAGTATGACAACTCTCCTTGGTCTTTAAAAGCCCAGCTCATATTTCCTGTCTAAGACTAGATATTAGCATGATCAATCAGATATTTGTAGTAGTTCAACGTATGGATGTTCGTTTACAGGTCCTTCCTCACATTGACGGTATCAATCATGTTGCGAAGATATCAGCGCTGGCAGATGTTGAAAACAATCTTGTGAAAACGTGCCTTCAAAATTTGGTGTAAGACAAATGTGCTAAATTAGTGGATGCCTAAATATGATTGAGCAACTTATCCTGTGAGAGAGTAAATCGAATTGAATGGTGACTTCCTCCGAAAAATTTGTCTCTTAAATGCTGAGCAGAATGCCATAAAAATAAGCTTGAGGAAGCCTGTTTCCTGATGTCACATTGTGCAACTATTTCGGTTGACCCAGGAAACATCCTCAGTTTTCACATTACTTTCTTCTCTCTTATACTTCAGTGTTTTCTCCACACCTTGGAGTTACCTTGTTGCCAAAGTTACTGAAAGGTAGTTGAATGTTTGTGTGCCTCTCTCAACAGGATAGTTATCTGAACCTGCTAGTAACTGTCTCTTTGTTCGTAGTTACAATTTCCCCAACTCTGCTTGATGCAATGATATTCCATCACATTGCAGGTATTATGGAGTAATATGCATGGTTCCCATCTTTCAATATTCGAACTGTTACGCCGTCACTTCCAAACTCAGGAAACTCGCTGTTGACAGGAAGATGCAAGACGATTGTCTACGGGCTGTATCACGCTCAAGTAAGTTACTGGTTGCGAGTCAGAATCTTAATTTTTTTCTCTCGGGTTTTCTGAAAAAATATATGTTAGCAAATGTTGAAGAATCTGTACGTTTCACGTTTTTCCTAATCAGATATGGATTTTTTTGAAAATAGTAATTTCAACACTGTGGTAGATCAGGAAATTCGTTAAATGTATCTATCATTTCCAAAATGCTTATAATTTCTGAACTTTTAATTTTTTTTCTCACGCATAAAGGATGTAATTTCAATTTTCGTTCAAATCCGTTCGCTATTTTTAAGAGAAATACCATTCCAGGAATGGATTGGTGGATGGTAAAAACAGTGTTTTAGCGAGTGTGGGATATTTAAATTAGCTCGCTCCTGCTGGGGGCAGCTGGATTGTAAGGGTAGAGAGTTTCACATCATCAGATGACTTGGGGCGGGCAGTGTCATGGAGCTGGACTAAAAATAGTCGCTGAGAATTATGGATTTCAAAATCGTCAGGGTAGGAGGGGTGCGTTTGAGTGCATCTTGGGTTTGATGATTAAAATTGGTGGTCTGTTGCTACCTGGAATATAATAGACGGCGTATGGGGTAAGGGTGTTGTATATCTGGTCGCTCAAAACTATAACATCGCTAGCTTTCTGCGTGAAGCTTCATCTCTCGCTCTCTACCTCGACCACTTTCCTTCTATCCTCTTTGCCTCTTCTCATGCGACTCCCTTGTGTCCCCTTGTCTCACCCTATCGATCCCATTTGCTCGAGCTCTCTAATAAAGATTGATAAGTTTAATGAAGTTGTCACAGGAGAACTCTGTCTGCGGGCCGATTAGTTTCAGCAGCGTTCAAGAGAGAGCGTGGGCTGTACCTTTTACGTCTGTTAGCTGTTTCCTTAATCACCAGCGTGTTGTTTTTTACTATCAGTTCGCCGGCCCGTCTTCTTCGCGAGTTTTTCCCTTTTCTTCCAAAAGTTTTCGTATGAATTTGACAGCGAGTTAATGTAGTTTTGGTCAGGTGGTGCATCTGGAAGTTCAGCTTTTGGTGAGCCAAGCAATCTCCTTATTTTCACGTACGGGCCCGAGCTAATTGAGTGGTCACTCGTTGCGTTTTGTGTAGGATATAGTTAGGGGCATTTTAGTAAATAAAATCTCAGTTTTTGGAAATTATCTTTTCCTACTTCTTCCCTTAAAGCTCACTGAGCCCTTGTTCCCGCGAGGAGCCAGTGGCCTAGGTTATAAGGTAAATACCTTATAAAGTGCAGTTTTATTTAATACTATATTACTCCTAACCAACCATAAAATGAAGGGTATATTAGAAGATGGGGCTGCTAGAAATGGAAACTATTGTCGATACCTTCACCTCCAGCATGGCACCTTCACCCAGAACATCAGAACCTCGCTGATATTTCTTCCCTTCATACGCTTAACAACTGTGTTCTTCTTATTACTTGGGATGTTATGTTTATAAACGAGGATGAGTGCTTTTTATTAATTTCATAACTATCCTTCAGTACAAAGTCAGAAAATTGCTATCGGCAAAAAGTAAATTCTTAACAAACGGTTCTGGAGACATTCTTTTTTAATTGAGCTGTGAGACCAGGATTTGCTGAATAGGAACAACATACGATTCAAGTTGATATTACATCGAATGGAGCCTTTCTAATGATATCTATACAGTTAACATTTCCTCTTTATCGATCCATAAAATAGACCCTTCAATTAATAGATAATAGAGTTCCTAATCATAGATTCGATCCCTTGAGCTGTGTGTAAACTACAGACATTCACTAATGATCCTTACGTTGCTTTGGCCCTCTCATGAAGGGTGAACCTTCCCAAGTTACTAGTATACATGAAACACTTTTGTAGGGAGGGAGATGGTTTGGTTTCAGTTTCCCTTTAATAGAAAGCATGACGACATGGAAAATGGTAACTGATTATGGGGTTCTTGTTGATATGGTTCTTTTTACGATATTTACTCTGTAACGTCTGTTATCAACCATGATATTCATACTTGATTTTATCAAAAGGAATTGTCAAGAATGGTATCCAATGGCATGCTCATGTATGTTGCCTGGATTTTATTGGTTTTTAAACGTCACTTCTCTTCGTCCTTTCAGGCTGGCAGCTTCCACATTTTCGAGACGTCTTCAAATTGTACTGCAGCATGAATCACGGAACGACAGTGAAGGATTTGTGTCTCAGATTTAACCTTCAATTATTGAAAATCGACGAACGGAAACTCATTCAGTTCGGGCTTGTTGAAGAACTAATCCGCCGAATTCACAAGGTACGCTTTCAACATCAATTCAATAATTACAGTTACTAACATGTACCATTTCCCGGTAACTTTGGTCCTTTTTAAACTTTTTCGCTAGCTTTCGGCTATGTTTTTGTCTGAAGTGCCATGACTATTTGAGTGTAGCCGTGGTCCAAAACATCTGTCAATTAAAAACATCTATCGTGTTTTACCGCTAGATTGTGTGCTCGAAAATTGAGCGCAAGCTGTCATGAAGGAGGTTCTAATTCTGTTTGCTCTTAATGCTAAGTGCTACCCTATTTACATTCTGAGGCTGAAAATTAGTATGTAGACTGCTCAAGACTTTTACCTGACGATGCTTATGTCCTGGTTCAGTTGAGATGTTCTTTAAAGCTGCTTAAGTAATTTAGTTAAGTAAGTCCTTAGAACTTTGGCCTGTCAATTCATATGCCTTGAATCAGCTGAGCGGCTCTTGAAGCTATTTTCCGCTATATTTACACTCTCAAGTATTTTTTAATGTAGACTCTTTAGTACTTTCACCTGACGATGCATAAGCCCTGGATCGGCTGAGAGGTTTCTAAAGCTATTTACACTCTCAAGCTGCAATTCAGTATGTAGACTGCTTAGAACTTTTACCTGAGGAAAGCTTAAGTTCTGGATCAGCTGAGAAGCTCCTAAAGCTATTTATTCTCTCAAGCTGCAATTTAGTATGTAGACTGCTTAGGGGTTTTACCTGACGATACACAGGGCCCACATGAGCTGAGAGGCTCCATAAGCTTTATTCGATCTTTGATTTTCGACAGCTCATAGCACAGGTACCATTACAACGTAAAAAACATAATATATGATTTTTATTTATTGATTGCTACAAGAAATCGGAAAGTATCAGTACGTTTTATAAAACCGTAAACCGTGTTACTCCAAACATATGGATTTCGAGTTTGTATTTCGTTGGTTTGAGGTGGAAAATCCAAAAATCACGAAAAACTCAGTTATAATGATGTATACATCCTCGATAAAAAGTTCCAGGAAGCCATAATCTTCTTCCAGAGTTAATGTGATATTCACTTATTGCCACATATTTCGGTTTATGTTCACAGTTTCTGTCCAGAGTCATGTATTTCAGAGTTCTAGAAAATGGTTTCAAACCGAGTAGTTCACTCTTGAAGAAGGGTGTCAAACTCATTCAGTATTAATAAAGGAAAAATTAAAAATTTCAGATTAAATCAATGTATTTAAGACTAATATATAGCGAACAACCATCTAGGGTTGGTGTGTAAAACAATTGGATAAACTAAAATAGTAGTTTCTCGATTTTTCCCCTAAATTTCAATTTTTTATGAAATTTACTGTAGCTTTTGATTAGGTTGAAAAAACCTGACACAACCAACACTATATGCAAGAAATGTCATTTGAAATAGTGAAGTTTAGGTTATTCATGAAAGGAAACACGAAATGTGAAGTATAGGTAAAATCCATAGGTTCCTAGTTACTGTAGTTTTTCTTAAAAAAAAAATGACATTATAACAGCTGCTACTAGGTAAAATTATAAATTTGCTATCAAAGGCTCAAGAAGTTCTAAAACTATTTTCGTAATTAATGTGATTTTGGTATGAAATTTTATTTAGGAACTGTTTGGTGATTTATGACAATTGCCTTGTATTGTGCGAGTTGAATGTGCAATCATAAGTTTATTGTTGCAATGGAGAGACTTTTCGTACATCTTTTTTCTACTAGTTTTTGGGCTTCCTGTCGTGACCCAATTTGTCAACATCTTAAATAACAAGAGTTTAGTCCGTGCAGTAGCTTTTATGTTGGTTTTCTATGTCTCTGCCGTCAGTACCCAACCGTTGTGATGGAAGGCGTTTCTGGTGAAGCGTCATCGCTCTACCCACACTTCACTGGGAGCTTCACTTACGACGAGATCTGCTGTCAGCTGGGAATGTCATCCTTGCAACTTGATGCGATGGTTGAGAAAGATCCGAACGTCACTGTTGTGTATAGGTAGTTTCACTAAGAAGAAAAAGGAAAGAAGGAGGAGTAATCTGGTAGCATGCATGAAGGATATTACCTGAGACTGAACATCTTCAATGATGTATTTATTGTGGGCTGATGATGAACTTGACATGAAGAAAGGTCCATGAACTTAGTTAGCTTCTGAATTCCCAAGTTTTGAAGCCCACCCCAATAGTTGGGGCACTACAGTATATCTTGAATTCCATCAATCATTAGATAGATCCTTGCCAAATTTAAAATCAACGTCTTCGGATTAAAAGACTGCAAGTTTAGATTGTAAGTTTGTCAGGTCTGGTTGGCCACTTATGCCAATTAGGTCTGCGGACCGAATGGCTTTTATTCTCTCAGTTTGCCTCAGAAGCTGTGGAGCCCAAGCTTCATGTTTAGTTTGAAAAATTGTACAAATCCAGTGATACATTTTGGTGGGTGGATTTCATAACACGTGCGTGCGACCAAAATACTTTTTTTTAACTGCTTTTACAACTTTTTTATAACCAACAAATGAACTTGATAGATTTTTTAGCACTGAACATAGAAAAAATAATGGAAACATTTCTGTTTTCATTTTTTGGGTAGGTTTTGATGTAATTTTTACTGATTTTTAGATTGATACTGTTTATTTACACGACATAGACGAAACAATATAAAATAACCCCCCCCCCCCTGCACCCTTCCTTTGTTCCTAAATGTATATTACGAGTTTTGGAAAACTCAATTTCTAAAGGAACTCTTGAAAACAACATTCTATTGTCATTGTATCACCCAATTCAAGCTGTCTGTCCGAAAATCAACAAAACTTATTCTTTAAGAGGGACTTTTATTGAAAAAATGTACTTATAAAATATATTTGTTCGAAATAACATCTTAGAAAACTGATGCACAAAGTTTTTCTATTCGATGTAGCTGGAAATCGGTTTTGATAACGGTATTCAATTCCCTCGCCACAGTAGCCTGTATGTTGGGTACAATTCCAAAATGATTTCTCTTGATTGATTTCGGGGAACAAAAGGCAAACACTTGGTACACGGTCAGGGCTCTAGGGGGTTGTGTGTGGAATGCTTTTTGAGCTAAAAAAAAACTAGCGCATACTCTAAGCAGTACGAAAGTGCGGCGCACAGTGTTCAAGAACACGATTCTATGGGCTCAACATTTAGAAATGGTCAAAAGATACTGGAATTCTGTGTCGGGGGATTTTGTCACGTGTACGAAAAAAATTTGAAGTCGGTTTGTTGAAATTTGGCTATAAATGGGAGAAACCGTAATTCTGAGAGGGCTCAGTTAATCATTTAGTTATACTACTACAGCTCATACTTGTATGTTTAATGAGTTTCTTAGAAAAGTAAGGATGATTAATTTAATGATTAAGAACTAAGTCTCGGGTAAAGTATGACTTTGGAAATATCTTCTTTACATAACATATGTAAGAACATGAGAAAAAGGACTTCTGAAGCCTCATTGTGAAAAATAGAGGTTGTAGGTACTAATCTGGAAATATAATGCTAATTTGTTTGTTTACAGGTAAATATTTTAGCATTGTGACACAGATTCCGATCCATTTGTCCAACTAATCTACTCCATAACTAGAAGGATTGATTTAGGATATTTTTCTATATTTGAGATCCGCGTCTATCAAGCATCCTGTCCACCAAACTCAACAGAATGGACCGACCTATAAACAGTGGTCTCTGACTAATACCCTACTACTCAAGACAAAAAAAAAGTATAGTATTTAGGGCTGCTACTAGGGGGCATAGTGTTCCCAGCCATGGCCTGATCGTCAAATAACTGTATTTTATTTATTAATATTCAACTAATTAAACTATTTATGTGTAGATAGATATATTTTTTTGTTTAGTATAATCAAACAATAAATTTTATAGTTGTTAAGTAATGAGCGCTATGAAATCTACCATACCAAGTTTTTTGTGGAAGGTTGTATTCATTGTACTGGGTTCTTTTGTGGCTACTTCCCTCTAAAATGTACTTGCTTGATGATTGTGGCAAGGAGCATGATGGGTATAGTATCGTTGCCCCTTCCAAGGGATGAGGCGAGTAATGCCCGCAACACCCAGAGGCACCAGGTTATACCCAGGGGTGGCAGTTTCAAGGATCAGGAAAGGGGGAGTTGTCCATATCCATAGCATGAATCGGTCATTATTATTGAGGGAACTCAGTCGGATGAACTTTTTGAAGACCAAGAGAGTATTGAACCCACTGTATGATAGGTTCACTAGGAATCTACTCACATCAACTGTTAACAAAACCAAATATATGGTGATATAAGACTGACAAAGTTTTTCATTTCGTTAACCAAACACATTTTTTTAATTTCCAGATAGAGCTGTCC
The DNA here is from genome assembly GCA_031894815.1 of Creontiades dilutus. Lineage (NCBI taxonomy): Eukaryota > Metazoa > Arthropoda > Insecta > Hemiptera > Miridae > Creontiades > Creontiades dilutus. The sequence continues at coordinate 691,043 of JAVIWC010008066.1, forward strand.
TAATATCCCTTTGTGTTATTGTGTATAGCTGGTGCTCATCCATCTTTGACGGGTTACCACTACAAAAAACGGGTTGGTTACCTCATTGAGATGTGGGACTTCAACTTAGTTGTGGTGGTACCTCTGTTCTTCCTCTACCATAGTCCAATCAGCTATTGGGTCTTCAATTTTATATTGATGAATGTACTCATTTTTGAAGGCTACTGACCATTGATTACTGTGATTCTTGCATTATTTGTTGAGAGATTTGATAGAAGATTCAGTGAACCAGCCCTTAATAATAAATAAATAATAATTAGTAGGGTTTCTCGGGGTTTATTGAGGTTTGGTATTAAATAAAAAACTTGCTCTCAACGTTTCGGATTTTATTTCACCATTGTTAAGGGAAATCTACAAACATACAAAACACACCTCACTACCTACTTATTTTGAAATAAATTATCCCTCCTATTTATTTCTAAATTCTTCTTGCAGGAAATTCTGTTCTCAATTAAAACTCCCATATGTTTATTTGTGCTAGGTTATTCCCTTGTTTCTGTATGTTTGTGGATTCCCCTTGACAATAGAGAAATAAAACTCCGAAACGTTGGGAATGAGTTTTCATTCAAGACCAAACCTCAATAAACCCCCAAAAGCTTCTGAATAATTCAAGCAGGGTTCACATCTATCTGGAAAGCTATCCAAAAAAGTGCGTACGAGCAGCTGATTGGTTGGACATCGGCTGGAGAGGGGGACATATTTTTTCCGGAGAAGCACTTTCGAAGCAAACTGTACGCATTCGATTTTTCAGAAATTTTTCGCTCCGCATCTGCGCAGTTCACTATTGTGCATTCGGAATGGCTTCAGGAACCAAAACAGCTGTGGGAGGAAACACGGGAAACGGGTTGGTTACAAACGCTTTCCATACGCCTTCCCAACTTCCGCAATTCCCCTCCATCCCCCCACTGTTTTTTACTACCCTCCCTATCTGTACGTCTGGACGTTCTGGATGGATGTGAACCCTGCTTTAGTTTAAGACATCAAGGAGGCTTTCATTGTGATGATTGCAAGAATTTCCATCCAGGTTTTTGAGGGACTAAGTTACCATAGACCGGGGTAGATCCCGAATTAGTTTCCTCTCCTTGCAAGATGTTCTTGAATAATTTCATCCAAGTATACATGTGTTTTACTTTTCCATTTATTTAATACATTTTCTTATGTTATCACTTAGTTCTTAATTTAATCAACGCACAAGTGTCAATCACGGCTATTTTAATTTCATCAGATCAGAATTGACATGTTCCTGTTTCGAGCTTGTCTTTGGATGAGCGACCTGTAGCAGAATTAAGAAGTTCGAGTAGTTCATTGTTGAACAGTTTGCCATACTGGCTACCAAAAAGCGGCTCCGTGTGGTGCGTCTTCTCTATGAGGCACGAGTAGGTTGGCCCATGGAATTTCTTCATCATTCTCTTCACAACCTTTACAACAAAACATCATTGCAGGTCATTTATGCAATCCATAGTTGTTAATTTTAAGTTGAAAAGGTTTCAATTAGGAGTTTTTTATCCTAGAGGGTGATGACAGCTTGGACGGCTTTCTAGTGTGGGCAATCTAGTTGGGAGGCCAGTGAACCTGTCGGTTGAAATGATTTGAAATACTGTGAAGTAACGATTTGTTGTGATTTTTACGGGTTAGTAGGACTAAATAGATCTAATGAGTTCGACTACTGAACGATAAATCTACGTAAATATGAGAAAAATAAGAATACGCACATATGCTGGCGCATACTCATCCAAGTCACTGAAGTAAGTGGCAATGGGGGCGGTGATCTTTGAGTAATTGTAAAATGGCGGCTCATCATCACCGTACACCTCCACGTTCTTGTCTGGGCCCAAATCGTATTTCCGAAATTCACCTGCAAATTATAATTCTGTATTAGATAACTCTCCTACGTGGTTCACCTGGCTACCAGAACTGGGCTTTACAACCACAGACAACGCTTCCTTCCCTCGAAAACACGCTAAGAACTGAAATTTAATTTAAGAAAATAAAAAGAACTGAAATTTAACAAGATAAAAAACAAATACATTCAACAAGAATGCTTCTGCTTTTTCTCCTCAATAGATTGAAGCTTGGGAGATGGCGTTACAGACAGTATAATCATAATGAATCAACTGTGCTACTTGGGCCGTCACCAGCCACATGGTCTAGTTCAGACCTCCCGTTGTACTTACGGGACTTATGTTCCAAATTTGACGTGACTATCTCCCACTCCATGCTGTCCATCGTCACCATTTCAAAGGCTAAGCTTCTTTTTGGTAACACTAAATCCGAGTTCGAAAACGATTTTAATTTCTTAATGACTATTGATGAGTAATGGAGTGAAATCATTTAGGATTTCTGTAAACATAGGGAAAATGTGATTAGGGATGTCAAAAGGTGGTTCAGAGAGGTTCAGGCCTGCGGAAGTCTTTCGGAGTCGAACCTGGGATGCATCAGTTACGAATCGAAAGCGGCATCAACTGAGCAACGATGGCTCTTGATGAAATTGGTCAATTACGGTACAGAACATACTAAACAATAATTATCACTCGGAGGGGAAAAAAAAACCTTTGGGAAGGTTATACCCACCACGTACATTGTGTTTTCGCAAATCAAGCTAGACAAAACTGTACCCATAACGAAAGAAAACCATGTAGCTCAAAAACAAGCATGTGTTATCTCTGTGATAACTTGATCTAATAGACTGACTACTTTGAAGTCATTAATCCAATTTTTACTTCATATCAAGAAAGCCTTTCAGTTCTTTCAATTCTTGAAACAGTTTTCAAGTTTAGTCAATTTGAGTTAACTATTAAAAATGAAGTTCATTTATAACAATTATTCCTTCATGAAATAAGATGTGCACTATTTTTTATCCTACTAAATGACGAGGCTTCAAATGTACATTTTTGTATAACTTATTCAAAAATTGGGTAATGTACACTGCTTTCAAAAACTTTCTGCCAGTATAGTGATAATATTGTCTCCATGAAGTCATTAATTTAGCCAGCTGATCATTCATCTGGACACTCCCAAACTGCGACTGTCCCCAGAACTGAAAGCAATGGCCGTGTTCCTTTGATGGCTCCTACTTGTGATAGGATACCATTGAAAAAGAGTTCGTTCAACGAATTATTTGCATCACTTTTTGGTTTTAAGGGATGATTTTTCATGGAATTACCCAATTGATTATATTCATCGTATATAATTTAAAACAGACTCACCTTTGTAGAAGAGTTGGATCGTGTGTAAAAAGGTTCTGGCGGAACTACTTGCATATTGCATTCCCAATTGATTACACATGTACGTCTGGAAGCAATGAAAGTTTATTAATGGTAGTTTGTAATTTTCATTGATTATTTGTGGCCCCATGTTTTGTATCGTTGACGAACAAATTATCAAGTATATTTCGGTTTGTCATTTGGATCTTGTACGTTGAACTATCAAATACATGATGGCTAATACAGCTTGATGTCACATAATGATGTAGGTAACGATTTCGGTTAACCTTACATTGATATAATCTATAAAACCTGACAGAAGTAGGGATAGAAAACAAAAATAGGTGTGTAGAATTGCATCTAGCCCCAGCCCTGCTGAATATAGATATTATCCTGTATTAGATTAGGATCCTGGGGGTTCCTGAGCGTGTCTGCAACAGACATAATCCGCAGTAGATGGAGTCAAGCTTAAGTCTTTGGTTCAAACATAGTACATACTAACAGAACTATACTATACTGCTGTGCTTTACTTAGTAGGTACTATACTTTTCGCAACCCTTACCGGGATGCAAAATTCACCCAACAAAAATTCTGACTCCGTAAATGATAGAAATATGGTGAATACTCATATTATAGGAAAAGAATGCACTTTTCCGAAGGTATCTCAACGCTCTTAAGTAACAGCACACTAAGAAACCCGTACGCTGAGCTCATTTTCGCTCCAAATCGTATAATTGGAGTAATTAAACATTATTTGTGTTTTTGGAAAGCTGAGAGTTCACTTCAACTAGAGGAACAAAAGTTTATTGAAAAATGAATAAAGATTAATTAATTCAAAAAGACCCGCTTCAAACTTGAAATCCAGGTTGCGGGAATACTTCAGTTTTGAATGATCGCAGTAAATTGAATGGTTGTATGATGATACAAATTTGAGAAAATTTTCTTAAATAATTAATCTAACAGATGCGTGATTGAAGGATGCTCAAGTAGAGACTAGACCTCTAGAAAATTAATTACTTACTCGCCTTAGTTACTAAATACTACTAAAATTAGATGGCTTACAGGTTCCATGGACAGGCCAGGACCAGCCGTCGATTGCATGCCCCAGGCGAATAAGTGTGGGACGTGAGTGCATAAATTGCGGATGTGGTATCTGAAGGTTTCCATGTCTATCAAGAAGGCTCCACTATTCACCATCAGATAATAATCCTGAAAATTGAATGGAAACAAGTCTAGTATCAAGTAGTCAAGTATCTAATGTTGAATAGAACCTCTATAAAGGTTAGTTTAAAGGAATTGAGACAAAAATCTGCCCGGTTGGGAGTAGGATTTTGATAATTTGTTTTCCGTTTCGTTACCCTTTACTTTTGAGTGATGTAGCTTAGATCAAAACTTAGCCTAAAGGGAACCGCAGGGCTGACAAACAAAGGCTAGATTTAGGGGTCAAAATTTATGTAAATACTAGTAAGATGGGAAATTGTATCTTTCCAATTCTTAAATTTCGCATAACAAATTAATTTCAGTGAATTAAGATCGTTTTAGTGCAATAACGTCAAAAAACGAAACAAATCTTGATAAAAAACGAAGCCTACACCAAAGCCTCTACGAGGCACTTTGTGTTGGAATCAGTCGCAGAATCGTCGTCTGAAGCTTGTCAATCCTTAACGTGAGACACCCTACATAGATACATGCCCAAGTATAACTCACACCAAACTTGGTTTATCAAGAGGGATCCTTATTTCAGCGAATTTTGAAGAAAATTTAAGCATTGCAATGGCTTCAAAGTACAATTCCTATAGTATTCTTCGTGGAAATCCGTTTTGTGGCACTTTCCTGGATTTTAACGCTTTTTCGCATTGTTGCTCACTCCTTAGAAAAGGTTCTCCAACTAGAACTAGAACTTGGAGAAATTTGCACTTGAGAATGGCACTTTTGATTCACAGCTACTAGCGATAGATCTTAGATCCATCTCCATCTAATTTTCTTCCTAGGAAGGAAGATAAGTTTCCGATTGAGTTCAAAAGCATCTACGTGTACTGCAGACTCACCATGAGGTGAACGAGGATATCGAACTGGATTTGTGTGTTTAAGCTTCGGGTCGACAAAAGGGGCATGTCGGCGACGGGTACGAACTGTAGGGCGACGTGGATTTTTTTGTTGTATTCCGGTTTCTCTGCCAGTAACACGAAAGCGAATGTGGTGCCCAGGGACAGACCGCAATAGCAAACCTTCTCATGATCCGTTTTTCTGAGGATGAAGTCTATGAAGGCCGGCAGGTCGTGGATTCCAGTTTCGTGAAACCTGAGCCAGAGTAACAACTTTTGGTTATCGTACAAAAAGTCAAGGATAACAAAAAAGTGCAGCATGACCTCATGAGCAAATTATTATCTGTCCATTTGTGACGGATGTGATAGTCCATCCTTCCCGTTTCTTGAAACTGCTATGCCCGAACATACACATGAGCCTTTCAAGCTTTTCTGGTCTAGAGATGTGTAAAGGTCTAGAGATTCATTTCAGTGAGTCGTTCCCTACCCGTTCGTTGATTCTAAAGACTAGGGCAGTTTGACCAGTTCAAACGTTCACCAATCCAGTTCATACCGCTTATGCCAATCAGTTGAGGAATGAACTTGACGTTCAAGTTCAAATACTAACCTTGTGAATGAGTTCAGAATTCTTTATTATTTTTTCTAATATTTAATACTTGAAAGGATGATGATTTTTTCTGAAATATTACCATCATAATAATGATTTTCAATATTTAATCTTCTTAATTGTTGACTTGATTTAATACCCTACATCTGCCACATTTCATTTCAACGAATAAAATTCTGTATTGTAAAGTTCAGAATCTAGTCATATCATAGTAATCGTATAAATCCTCAATTTGAAGGGGTAACTACATATATCATTCTATCCCCTCCTTGTCATATGTTATCACAGACTGTTGAGAAACCATTCTTTCTCTAAAATAGACTGTTCAAGGGCGCTGTGGACGTTACATTGTTTTGTTCCAAGAAAATAAACCACAGTGTTCTAAAGGGCTGAATCCATAAGAGCGTTGGACCTTTGCGTTGCAAGGAATCGAGTTCGAACTTAGTTATAGGTATGAATATTTTGGGCCTTGACAGACTGTAGGACCTAAATTATTTCACAAAGGTTTATTATTTTTGAATATCCCCATCTCCTCAACATTTCTTGATTGTTAAGTCGTCAAAAAGAGAGGATGAAACAACTGGGATTTAAAAAATTGATTTTCTCACTCTTTTTTTTCAACATTTTCACCCTTAAAGTAGGATTTTTTTCTCAAGTCAGACTGGTCTGGGACCCATCTCAATCGATTCGCCGTCCAAAACTAATTGAAAATGTTCCTCCATACGCTTAGGGCAGTAAAAACCTAGAAAACCACGTTTTTGACCAATTTTTGGCGTTTGAGGCTGGCTGGAAGCTAGGACCAAATAGACCCCAGGAATCCATGTGCGTAATATATTATAAATTAAGGTCAAATGTGACCTCATTAAGGTAAATCAGCAAACATATATCATCACGCGATTCATGTCCTCAATCAGTTCTGAAACATGTGCCACACTTGATGACACTTTTTCTAAATTTTTGAGCAAACCCTGGGTCGTGTACCTTTGCCCACCCAATGAATGGCTTGTGCACGGCCAACAGAATTGGGGAAGGAGTTTTAAGAAACTAGGCGTACGATCCAACGCTGCAGTGCAAAGTTGGGATTGCTATTTGAGAAAATAAAGTTGGGATCGATTGTGCAGTGGCGCAAAACGCTATCTTCACGTTTTTGAATCCTACGAAAAAAATTATCATAAATGCCGTTTTTTGGGAATTTTCAGACCGAAAATAAGATGGAAGATCGTACTTACTTGGACACCCTGTTTGTACGTCTGAAAGTCATTATAAAAATTGTGTTGTCTTAACCACTTAGGAGTCCGTCTGTCAATGCTTTCCGTAAGCTATTTACTATGAGGCAATCGCTGCGACTTATTTCATAGTTTCATTATTTTTGCTACACGTTTTTGAGTAGTTTTTGGCCGCAAGCACATAAGCACATAAAACCTTCAGGCTGGCTAAAAGTTAGGAATAACTAGACCCCAAATGGGGACCATGTGCGAAAGAATGGATTTTTAAAGCAATTCTGAGGGTCGTTCATGGCCCATAGGGCTGATTTTGAATCTACGCACCTTGAAACGTTAATACAAATTGTTTACTAAACGATTACAAAGGCTTATTACGGGAAAGCAAAAACTGGACCAGAAAAATGGTAGACTATATTTTCACAAATTATAGTCATGGTTTTCTTTAGATGGCATGCCATTGGTTAAGTAGGAGGACGAGCATAATAATGAAAATAATACGAACAGATACAAATAGGGTGGTATAAACAGACGAAAATCCTACTCTTCCCATTGGCTCTGTCTGTCTAATAAAATGTCCCTAGCGATCACCTTTTGTACCTACATGACTTTATAACATTTCATTACGAATTCCACTGCAGGATTTCTAAATTGTGATCGTACCGACATGAAAGTAAAAAAAATACTTTCAACTTACGTGAATTCCCAGTAGTCCTTGTCGTTGAGGGCGTCGAATTTCTTGTGCTCTCGGGATCTTTCTGTCCCTCGCGGATCCCCCATCCAAATGTCGTATCCGTGCATCAACCAATAGATAGCTTTGTGAATAAAATGATAGAGATTCTTGATAGAAAACCAACTTACTATCACAATCAAATACATTTTTCCTAACATAAGAGTATATCGTAATGAGGCTTAGTATAAAATAAAGCTTTATACCCTAAGTTGCCATTGATTAAGGAGGATTCTAACAAAAGCGTTTACCTGTCTGTTTTTGAGTTTGAACCGATTTAAAAAAACGTCTGCCAAGTGGGTGTGGCACATAGCTTCCTCGTATACCTAACATGACTCTATAGATCATTGAAAATTATTATTGACTAAAGAACTTCGTTCAATTAGGCGAAGTAACCCCCGGAGTTATGCTTGGGGCAAGGATTTCACGTTTGCCCATGCGCAGAGGCTACTATTGATCTGGGGGTCATGAAACTCATAGGGGACCATCCGCACATCAAACCGAACAATCCCTGAAAATTTCATCGAAATTGATAAAGAACTCCCGGAGTTATGCGCGTAACAAGGATTTCACGTTTGCGCATGCGCAGAGGCTACTATTGATCCGGGGGTCATGAAACTTATAGGGGACCATCTACACATCAAACCGAACAATCCCTGAAAATTTCATCAAAATCGGACTATAACTTCGTGTAGTTTTGCCCGTAACAAGGATTAACTTCGTGTAGTTTTGCCCTGACAGACAGACAGACACGGAACCAAAATTGTTCAGAAAGGTCTAAAACGCAAAATGCGAGTGGAATTCCGTCTGATTCGAAATTCAAGAGCTAATGACAGATAGAAATCAACCTTCAAGTTCCCAATACCTTAATAGTTGTTAAGCATTGTCATGTATTTATTGAAAAAACACCTTACCCACTAATGAATCATTTTCGATAATGACCAATCAAACTAGGTACCTAAGAAATACGATACGGCGTGAAGGCAGAGAGGCCCCCCCCCCCCCCCCCCTCCGACGTACACAGAAGATGTAGAAGATCGTCTTGAAACAGATGCTATCTGGAGAAATGTATTTCACATTAATACAGTGGTACAAATAACCTTCCAGTAGGAGGATTTAATCCACAAAGTACGCTCATTATGCTGGTCTATTTGCCTGATTAAGTTACAGGAGGAATATTGGGAAAATGAAATCAAAAGATTTTCAATCTTTCATCTTGATAAGACAATCTAATCTCAATTGAAGACAAAACATCAGTGGGTAATCACCAACTACTGGTGATTGAAATCGATCAGAATAATCGAATCGACGACAAACTATCGATATATGAACTAGTGACGGGAAAAGTCGTTTTTTTGGTGAACCGAACCGGATTCGTTCATTCCGTCGAACGATTCAGATCCTCGGACTCGTTCCAGTTCTCGGGTACTACATTTACCACCTACGGATTCATAGAGGGACCGAATCCGCAATCAAGCCTTCTCATTGGCCAAAGAACGAGCTGCATCAGCCAATGGTACTTGATTATTTCGGAGCGGGGTGTCATTCGATCCCGAAGGACTCGTTCCTTTTATCGAGTCCGTTATACGAATAGATGAAGTTGATTTGATTTGTAAACCACTTCCTATTGTTCCGTTAGTAACAACCGGTATACAGAGTAGGTGAATCGAAAATACTATTATACGGAAGAGGGACGATCGAATGTAATCTATCGGCTATGTGTTCGGAGTTTTCTTCATGCGAAGTGGATGGATGCTAAACTACCCAACTGGAACGGCCCGCCAGAGCGATTACAATGGTTTATTATTGAATAATAAACCCATAATAACATTTCTTATTAATATAAATTGCATAAATCAGATTAATTGCATGAACAAGCTGCATTAGCCAATGGTATTCGATTATTTCGGAGCCGAGTGTCATTCGATCCCGAAGGACTCGTTCCTTTTATCGAGTCCGTTATACGAATAGATAAAGTTGCTTTGATTTGTATACCATTTCCTATTGTTCCGTTAGTAACAACCGGTATACAGAGAAGGTGAATCGAAAAAGCTATTATACGGAAGAGGGACGATCGAATAGAATCCACCCGACGTTCGGAGTTTCTTCCCATGCGAAGTGGATGGATGCTCAACTGGTTGGATGCTCAACTGCCGACCTGGAACGGCTGTTCCTTCTACCGGATCAGTTCCCCCCCGGCTCCCACTGCGCAGTTCACCCCTCGGCTCGGTCCGCGTAACAGCTCGTTCGTTCGGGCGTGGTCATTCCGAAACCCCGTATTACGAATGTGAACCGTTCGATACCTCGAATTGTTTTCCTTTTCGATTTGTTTACTTTTTGAGATTTCTATTATCGGTGATTTCAAGTCGCGTAATGTGATTTCGGGTTTAAGATAATTTCGTGTAATCGCGATTCGTGGAAAATCGGGTGCGGAAGCAGCGAGGAATACGCAGACGACTGGAACCGGTAAGTCAATGATCATTTCACTCAAGTATTTTGATACAATTGATAGAATTGTTTGGATGAAGAATGTTCTTTATGTGTCTAACAAAAGAAAGGTTAAGTAAATTTCTGTATTTGTAGATTTCAACTTGGGCGTAGCCCGTTCGAGGAACTTTGGCCGTTCCGTCATTTTGAACCCGATAGGGTGAACGCTAAACAACCCATTAGGGGCCAAAGGCAAACACAAAACAAATCTCACAACCACAAACACAAATAAGTATCCTAAATCAATCCTTCTAGTAATATATCGATCAGTCGGACGAATAGATCAGGATATTTCTTAGAACTAGTGTCTCGGCGTTTTTTTGTGTCGACGTGCATTATGATTTGGCTCAAATCAGAGTATCGAACAATGCAGTTCCCCCTAATGTGCTTTTTTCTGGTATAATATACCATATAAAGATATTATCTTTCTCGCTAACGGGCATAAATAATTGGTCCTTTCTGGGTACTATTCCCCCTAACGTGCCTTCAATGCTAAGCTGCTCTACAATATGCTTGCTTTTTCTTTCAATTTACCTACTATGGTAGGAATCTATTCCTTTACAAGTAAAAAGGATCTTATGATAATGATAATTTGCTATGAGTAGGTAGGGATATATGTCGCAAATTCTGTTGATTAGAAAGCTATTGTTTTCGCTTTCAGCAATGAATCTATCGAATCGATCGTTTTAGGTATCTGGATCGGGGAACACGATTCTCAGCTTAATCAGCAAGGTGAGAAAGCCCAAAGGGGTTATCCAGACCTCGTTTTTCTTATTGTACTGTGGCTAGACCGAGCACAACTTATCACTCCTTAATCCCGAGTTTTCGCTTAAAAATGCTGAAAGAGCTCCGTTATAAAATGAATTGGAAACAGTCTCATGCATTTTTTGTGGAAAAGAAGAAAATAGTTCCTTGTAGCTGAGCTCCTGTAGAACAAAATCCTTGTTTCACTAATTATTCAAAGTGAAAAATTAGTCGGCTACGATTTCCTAAAATATATCCCGAAATTCCTCTTGTAACAGTAATTTTCTCAAAACCTGTTGGTTTCCGTAGTTGCCGCAGAGCTTCTGGGTTCACGGGGTTCATGAATCCTCTGCTCGTGTTCAACTGCACATATTGCAATCACTTCATTGACTGTCTTCTATCTTGAGATCTCGAAGGATACATCATGAATGCTGACAATATTCCTTGGTACCTTGTTTTTTAAATGTTTTAATTCACTTGTAGGTAGATCTCTTTTATGTTAACATTGTAATGACACAATTTTTGTGAAGACCTATTGCTACATTGTGGTCACAGCTCAAGGTTTCGGGGTGTTCTTCGTTACTCCCCCCCCCCCCCCCCATTTTCAAACGCTCGTCGCTTCATGAAATTCTAACAAAAATTTGATGTTGAGGTGATTTTTGAAAACTTCAGCTCGTCTACTTTTTGATGTGTGTGTTCATATTTTGAAGCAAGAACTTTGTAAAAGCCAAATTCGCCATGAAAAAAAGTGGAGGGGGGGGGGGGTATCGAAGTATTTGCCATGTCAAATTAATTAATTCACTTCGGTACTCCCCCCCACGGTGAAAACAGTATTTTCGACTACCAATATCGCGTCTCAACCTCTTAACTTTCGATCAAAGGATTTCATCGCTCTATATCTCATACCTTCACGTCCTCGCGCCCCTGTTCCTGTGAATTGTTGTTTAGAGATAGGCAAGTTTACTAGTTGATATTTACCGTTTACCTTCACGGATCTTGAAAGCGTTTTGAACCTTGAACGGAAGGCGAGGGTTTATAATATTTTCAATATACAAATACAATCCTAATGAAGCCATGTAATGCTACTATTACATAAATAATCGAATAGGTATCCTTCATGTACAATAAATTAATTTTTATACAAATCCTTAACATTTTATCAGCCTTTCTCTGTGAAATTTGTGGAAGGGGTGGAAGTCGCAATTCTGGTGAGAACTTATCTCTAAAAAGGAATTCACAGGAAGGGGTGTTTGAGGAAGTACAGGTTGTAGGGCGATGAAATACTTTGATCTACAGTTAAGAGGTTGAGACGCGATATTGGTAGTCGAAAATACTGTTTTCACAGTGGGGGGGAGTACCGAAGAATTTAGCATGGCAAATACTTCGATACGCCCCCCCCCCCCCACTTTTTTCGATTGAATAATTCACCATTACTACCTAATTCTGGTAAATTGAGGTTCACTAGACATGAAACTAGACTAACTGAAGTTTTCAAAAATCACCTCAACATCAAATTTTTGTAGGAATTTCATGAAGCGACGAGCGTTTGAAATTGAGGGGGAGTACCGAAGAACACCCAGGTTTCGTTGGTCTAAGAAGTGCAATTACGTGAATGTACTGACCTGGATTGTCAATCGGCCTGACATGAAGCAGCCAACCTTCTGACTGAAGGAAGAGGCCGTTTACCATGAGCATCGGAATTCCTTTATCCGCCTTGTACTTTTTCTCTGGGAGTACCAGCCTTGTGAGGGAGAGAATGTAGCCATCTTCAGTGGACACTTTGTACGTCTCCTTTTCGAGCCCCAGGTTGTCAATCAGTTTATACTAGAAAAGAACGAACTTGATTAACTACCCACGCTGCCACATTCTAGTGAGATGTATGCAAAGGACGTCGGTGGGACGCAAAGTTTTGTTGATGAACAATGGTGTTGATCATTCAGATGATGATGCAGAATATGGTACCTATAGGTCCTGCAGTAATTATCCACTGTTGAGTAGGAGCAAACATTTGAAACAATGTGGAAATATGATTCGTTAGTTACAATCATGAGGATTTTACGCATGTACAGACGAAATCATTCTGTGGTGTAATTCTTTGAAGTCCCCCCAAGACCCCTACCCAATCATCCTAGATACATTCCTAATTGATTAGATGATAGGTAATAATACCAGCACTGAAGCGTCGTACTCAGCTGGGTAAACGGTGACGTTTGGGGGCTTCCATTTTCCTTCACCCGCTGAACAAAAAGCCACCCAGAATAAAATAGAAACACAGATGGCTAGTGATCTGGTCAACAAAGCCATCTCTGTACCCAATGATCTTATCCGAGAAATGACAATGACACATCCTCGGAAAGAGGGAAGAAATTTAAATAAATGAACAAATAAAATTATAATTTTGATTGGATTTGTACAGAAAGTAAAATCATTAACGACAAGTAATGAAGCAGTGACAATAATGAACCGTTGAAAAGTTATCACCGCCTTACGGTTTTGCTCTTCACAGGAACCCGATAGAAATGTAATGCGGAGCTATAAATTTTTAAAAGTACCAGGGTACTGTCAATTTCATCGTAAAAACTGATCATTGGTACCTAACTTGAAAAAATGGAAAATTACGGTTTAATGGTGGGATCATTTAACGGTTTTTGTCTTTAGATTCGAAGAAATAATCGTAATATCATATCATGAGCTGAACCATTTTAAAATGATCACTAAAACTTGTAAGCGCTATCAGAGGGGGGGGGCATCAGTTGGAATTCCAAAAATTTAAATGATAGAGTAGGTTGGTAGGTTTTCTTTTGACGTTGACTGATTTCATTATAGTGAATGGAATAAGATCACTTTAGTCACTGCAGGTACATTCAATTATAGATATCTGTGAGTAATGATGGGAAGGATTAAAGTGGAAAGGTTATAAATAAATTTTCTTTTTCATTTAACAACTTTTTATGGAGGGCCACTATCAAGTGAGCTTAAAAATAAATATAACAATATAATAATATGGAACATGAAGAAATCAGTCTACCCTTTAGTAGCTGAAACAATTGATTTAACACTAGTAAAGTGCGTGAATAACATTAACAAGGACATGTGCACATAGCGAGATATATGTAACACTTGGATATCCATAGTTTCAATAGTATCAGTAAGAAGGCAGCTAGATCAGGTCCGAATGCCACTTTCTTGTAAGGCGTCGCGAGGTTCGTGCAGGACGTAGGTCTTCGTGGATTCCTCTCACTAAGAGGCTATAGTGGTCTACAAACCGTGTGGCAAGTTGGGTGTTAGCATTCACTGTTGGCAGATCTAGATCGTCGTGGAGGTAGTCATTGCGGACAAACCACGAGCAGTCTGTCAGAATTCGTATGACACGATTCTGCGTAGTAAAAATAAATTGAATCGGGATCCCGTCGACTCTCAATGAATTAGATTCAACTTTGGAAAAGCCACAAGCAGCTCGTCACAAGTTACATTAGGAAAACATTGTTTTACAGTCAAAGGTTGAAGAAATTGCAAATTTACAAGACATGTTGTTACTCAGTATTTAGGGTATTAGGTCAACATAAATTCGATTCTTTGCTCGTAAACTCAGTAGAATGAATATTTCTCCATAATTCTTTTAAGGAAGGAGGATGAATTTGTTCAGTTCATTAATTTGTATAAATTTACTGGTATTGGAGTAATTTATGAGTTTATAATACACGTACTTGGCTTATATTTCTAGTTGTAAGAAGTCCTGCTTTGTGGTGGAAAACTCATGTCCCTCTACAGGAGCCCTCTGGAGGTCTCCCGTTCTTACTGTCGATTTTGACAGAACGTCAGTTCAACTTGCAGTAAACTGCAGAGATGGCCAGTAAGTTAGTGGAATAACGACTAAATTAGTTGGTCAACCATCAACTAGTAGTTGATTGTTGTCTGTTGAAGGTGCAACTAAACTGAGGGCCAACTAAATTAGTTGATTGCCCTAACTTAGTTTAAGGAAAACAATTAGACTTTAAACCAATAACTAATTTAGTTGTAGAAGTAGTTGATGCCAACTAGTAACTAATAGTTGTTAGTTGAGATTTAGTTCAACTGAAATTGTAGTTAACCACTTCCCTCTTACGAAAACGAAGGTGGCAAACAGGCTTGACAAGTTTTGAGCGTGAAGGCATTATAGAGAAAACAGATTTCAGCCAGTTGGCTACACCTATTGTACCTGTTGTAAAAGCCAATAAGGAAATAGGAATGTGTGCAGACTGCAGCGGAACAGCTAACAGATTTTGTGAAATACCTCAACACCCACTCCCAAAAATAGAGGAAGTGGAAGGAAAGGTGGAACACATTTCTCCACTCTCGATGTGTATGGAGCATTTTCGCATTTACCAACTACTGAGCACACTAGCGGAAAACTTACAATTAATTCGCAAAAGGGACATTATAAATGCCAAAAAATTCTACCACTATCTTTTTGGTCGAAGTACTTTATTTACTAACCATCAACCCATTGCACAAATCTACTGGAAGAAGTACGACTTCTCGTTTTGTCAGCCACTCGCCTCTTAAACTATGCCCTCTCTCTCCAAACTTTTGATTTTGATGTAGTAGGGGTACAGGAAGTCAGGGGACCTTGGAAATGCTGATGCTGTGACTTGGTTTCTTCCCACTTCAGCTACCTTTTTTGAAGTGGACGATGTAGAGGTTTTTAGCTAGGTCAAACGGAAAAACTATCAATCTGTTGGTGGGTGGGCAGATGTTCCTGAAACGTGCCAACATTAGGAGCCAATTCGAATAGGCTATGTAACCACCATGGCAGAAAATGGACAGCATACAATTCATTCTGGATGCATAATGAAAGGATTGAGGGTTTACATACCCCTCAAGTACCAAGAACGAGTTTATGGCCTTTTGTGTATGGCCAAAAATTTACTCACAAATTGGAAAATTTGCTCGTAACTGCACCGGATGTTTACATTCTATGAAAGCACCAGCAAGGACGTATCACCATTGAGAATACCCATCCTGACCATTCAATATAATCCATTCACAGAGGGCCACTACATGGACAATACCGACTTATAACAGAGGATACATTCTCTAAATGGCCAGAAATTTACATACTTCGAGTTACCAACACTTCTTTCCCACAATAAATCCTTAAAGAACTGTTCTCTTATTATGACCAATGCCCATGGGTAGGTTTGATAACATAAAAGAATTCCAGTTGTGATGGATATGGTTAGTTGGCCCCCTCCCGATTTTAGAATCTGTCGCCTTGGGAGATGAATCAGACGCCTGCAAGCGTTTGGATCATCCTCTGAGCGTGGCGGAGCATAATAATGCATCCACCTCCTCGGAAGGGGCTACTACACCATACCATCACCCTCACATGTTAGCCTGAGCGTGGTTACGTCCATTGGCCCTTTTATTGTTGATTGTCCTGTTTATCCTGCTGCCAATATTCACTCGTAATCCCCCCCCCCCCCCCCCTGTGGCTGTATGCCCTTTAATATGATCAATTTTAAAGTTGTCATTCCCCTGCCCAACTCATTGCGAGCCCCCCCCCCCCCCCCCGAGTGAGAATCAACATTCCATTCATGCCCCCTCTTACCCCCCCCCCCCCCGGCTTTTCTCAGAGCCCAGGGAGTGTGATGGATATGGTTAGTTGGCCCCTTCCCGATTTTAGAATCTGTCGCCTTGGGAGATGAATCAGACGCCTGCGAGCGTCTGGATCATCCTCTGAGCGTGGCGGAGCATAATAATGCATCTGCCTCCTCGGAAGGGGCTACTATACCATACCATCACCCTCACACAGTAAACATATTGGCGTGCTCCACACTCCACAATAGAAGATAGTCCAACAAGGCTGTTCTTGGGACCCAACATCCAATCACAGTTGGAACTTTTACGTTCAAGGTTTTGAAGATACTGTCAAAAAACATTCTAGAAAAAATAAAAAATACATCCAACTTCCTCGCATTTTTAAGGCAGGCCAAACAGTTGCACTCGGAGTACAGCATGCAACCACCTGAATGTGGAATGGAAGACTGCTACAGTCGTTGCTGAAGTTGGTGACGTCTACTACACAATCTAGGATGGTGGCATACTAGTACAACGATTTGTTGACCAAATGCGAGACATTGGACCCAACTGCATCCCTGTACTTGAAAGTAACTGTGATGCTGCAAATGCTACTTATTTACCTACAAGTTGTTCACTTCCCTGAGGCTCCACATATTCACCCATCCATCCTGCTGAAAATTTCTATGCTTCCATCTGCCATCACAATTGATTGATACCATTATAGCACCTGCGATCCCAGCAGACTCACCATTCTCGGCTACAATGCCGCAAGAGGCAAATTAGAGTGTTGCTGACAATGATGCAACGATAGAGTTTTCCCCAGTAAGACCCAAAGTAGCCCCCTCGGTCGACTCAAGCAGATTCGAAAGCCACCTCAACGCCTTAATTTGTAACTACCCCAAGGAAGAAGGAGTATTGAGTTATGGCCTGAAGAAGACAAACAAGAACCATAAAGGGACAAGGTATCTTGTGCCATGATATTGTTTTTACTTTTATCATAAAAAGCACTTATGAAGTGTGATTTTCCGTTTTTAATCAATCTAAGTACATTAACATCCATTAACATTGTTTCGATTGTAAAAACTCGAACAATATTAAATAATAATTATTATTTAAGCCAGGAAACTACTGTTTTTTGTCGTTTCATCTATTACCTGTACTAAAAGTCTTGTTAAATAGTTTATGGTTTATATGGAGATTAACATTTTGTTCCTTCTTGTTAAGCAAATGAAGGGTTAATGAAAATTATTGAAATCGGAAATAGAAAACCAAAAATTTTGTTAGTACTTACATTTAATGCAAATTGCTAACAGTTTATTAGATGTCTGTACTAATTATCGAGGGGTATAAAAAAAATGTTTTCTTTAAAGAGCAAACGGTTCACGGTCAAGCAATAAACCAAGAGGAAATGCTGTAATGGCAGTTTACGGTTTTGTCTTTCAAAATTAAGTGTAAATATTATCGTTCAAATGACCACCTATAAAGGGAGGTTCCATCTATCTATAAAGGGCAGATATTAGATATTATAGTCCAGTTATTCTTATTGTTTAGGAAGTAACATAAGAAAGATAAAATTATAACAGTAGTTGAACGCTAATTGGTATTTATTTTGATGTTTGGTTTGATATTTATCGTTTTCAATTTTCACAACGTTTCGGCTTCCTGCCAGGATTTAAGGGTGTGAGATAAAATGGCCCATTCGCAGGAGGTCACAGGGACAGGAATGAAGTCTTTTTGTAGATCCCTTCGAGTGTTTCGTGTTACGAGTCTGCTCCTGTTGGCTTTCAGCTGCGCGAGCGCCTCCAACCGGTGGAAGCCCCCAAACGTGACCATCTACCCCGACGATTTCGGCCCAAATGGGATGGTATGTTACTCCTTCCCAAACATACCGGTATTTCACGGGGAATTTATTTAGCTGTCAAGTAGATAGTTGAAACCCAACGATACACAGGTTTCAACCGAATGTAAAAGTATGCAATTGATAGTTGGTAAATTAAAAGTTTTACAACTAATTTTTCATAGAAACGTTTCATCAAGAGTTTGCTTTACGTTTTAAGAGGTCCGCTTTAGTTTTGATTACAATTGGTTAAGTGATATCTGTTGCCAAGAGCAAAACTAAAATTGGTAGACTCTGATCTATGATGTAACGTGCAATGGGTTAGTTCCACTAATTTTCAGAATACAATTATCATTAACGTACTGGTATATTCAAGGAAATAACCCTCAAAGGTTTGATTAATTGCCCTCATCGCTCAATTTTCCCTATGTAGTAAGTACATAGATACCTATAAAATATTTTGGGCAAATCAGTAGCGCAGTTGTAAGGACCCTAATTAATAACTATTAATATTATTAATAATTATTATAAATAAATCTTATTAATATTATAATAAACCATAATTAATCAAATCCCTCCATCACATTCCCTGTCGTAGAATCTTTCACTACCTCACTCTCTTGAGTCGAAATACACACTGTGACAATGACGTCGCTAGGCTGCTGGACTTCTTCCAGGGAGTATCTCATGAACCAGCGGCTTGGATCTTCATTTTGACAAACCCCTAACCAGCGAAGAAGAATGGTATTTGTCTCCAGGGACACGTCTCAAGGAAAATAACCCAGAGTCAAGGTTTGATTAATTCCCTCGTATTAAAGTGTCGACACTAAAAGGAAATTTCCCCTCTGTAGAAAGGTCACGCGTCCCGACTCTGTCAAAGGAATAACATACTTTTGGCCATAACAGTGGTTGGGGCTCAAGTCTCTGTAAAAATGAGGGTTTGGTCTTAGTAAAAAAGAATTGTTACCAGCTGTCCGAAGATTTGTATCGGAAAACAACTTCCAAATGAGATTCAACGATAACAAGCCCGGAAATACCAGCGTTCCAGAAATGGTTCTTGGAGAACTTTATCCTGGAAATTAGACCAGAGAGGCTCATACTGCTGATGTGCAGTTCAGCGTGTGCTGGGCAGCATGTTCAGTTTGGCATGCACTGTTTGGCAAGACTCCCACATAACTCCAGTAGTGTGTACTCCTTAATTGCCAGTTAGCACTGAATCATCCTGAGTTGGTGGCTTAGTGCGTCCATTAAAGAATGTTGAATGATGGTTATGCTATTTTAACGGCTTGTGCTGCAATAATTGTTGCGATCTGCTGGGAAAATTTGTGCTTGTCGTCCTTGGTGGTTCTAGATACCCCTCATTATCGTTGAGGGAAGGAAAAAGTACAGAGATATATTCCATGAGAGATCTACAGCTTGATAAGTTAAATCTCGATTACAGGAAGAACATGGGATCCTACAACGTTTTCAGAATAAGAGTTCAGATTTGAACACCTGCTTATCCTGATTGGACTGAGAATTTTTAAGAAGAATACCTTCTTCAGAGAGGCTATTCCTGCGACTGTACGCTTAGCAGTCAAACTGCGCTTTCTTGGAACTGGTGATTCATACCATTCATTGATGTACGCAATGAAGATTTCCAAACAAGTGTTAACATAGAAAAAAATCATTGAACAACATATTGAATCTTGACTGCAGCTTGCCGGCAAGTCCACCACACTTTGAACTTTCGTTTGGTTGGGTCAGCTTTCTTTAAACTGGACCAAATTGGATTGGATTGGGTTCAGCATCTCTCGGTTCGATTTCAGGTGGGTCGTTGAGGCTGCCCGGCTAGTCTACATCAATTCAGCTTTGCCGATTGTCTCATGCAGAATGATGCTGATTGGGATGGTGTGGAAGCACCTTTACCATACTTACGGTTAGATTAACGTTTAAAATGAGATGATGACAAAACAATTAGGTAGGTAGGTCTGTTCCTAAAAAGCCCAAACGGTGTTGAGTAATGACAATTAAACTTCAAATTGTATTAAAAATATGAATTATTCGAAATTATCTTCTAACAAAGTTACACTCCACATATACTCTTACATGCTACATCTACACTTCTTTCACGTGAATCCTCTCATTGAATAATCAAATAATGGTGACAGTTTTTCCCTAGTACCAATTGATAAAAAACCTTGGGCTCGAGAAAGAGATCTACAACGTGGAGACTGAAGATGGCTACATCCTCCGCCTCTCAAGGCTGGTGCTCCCTGAGAAGAAGTTTAAAGAAGATAAAGGAATTCCAGTGCTCATGGTCAATGGCCTGTTCCTCCAGGCCGATGGGTTCTTGATGCATGGAATACCTAAAGACAATCCAGGTTTGTTTACTTATTTGAGTTGACTACTATTTGGGTTTTTGATTACTAATGAAAACTAAGGTTTGAAGAGAAGGAGGAGCAGTAGGTTGGCGATAGTAGGCCCTTTTTCACTCCAACTACATAGTTCAGAAATTCGTTCTTTTATGGAAAACATGGAGGTTTCTTTCTCTTGATGTTTGCTAATGGGAGCCCTTGAAGCGACTAAATTCAACTGCATTCCTTCAAAGATTAGTGATGCTGTTGCAATAGTTTTGCTAGTAGTAACAGCAAAGTTATCATTTATGTAGGTATCTTGAGGAAAATTCTGTCGTCACTAATCTTCTATACTGCCAAATGAGGATGGATAGTCTTCCTCAAGCAATGGACGTCTGTTCATAAACGGGCAGTACGGTGAACTGGAGTTGAACAAGGATCTTTTGAAAAGCAAATCGTCCAGGCAAACCAGCATCTGGCTTCTAGATTGTCTCGTACAGAATGGTCATACAAAGAGTTTTGTTTGCTTCAATTTTGGTTGTTCAATATAATTTCACCACATGTCGAGGTGAGTTCATGGCCTGGAGAATCCTTGTGAACCCTCAACTCAATTCAACGCAAAGATTTCAAAAGCGCCATCACAAGCGCCAAACTCACTTTACTGGAAGACAATACACATGTTATGTTCTAGGAGAATGACCCACAGTCGAAGAGGTTTGATTAATTGGCCTCATAGCTCAATCTGTTAGAGTGTAACAACTAAAGGCTAATTTCTCGTTAGTAGTAAGGACACAAGTTCAAACTCAATAAGATTCATCAATGTTGCTTCCGAGTCTACTAAAGTAGCGGAAGCATTGTTTTCACTTTCGGAATGTGAAAATTTTTTGTCTCCAAAATCAAAAATTCCACTCGCATTTTGCGTTTTAGACCTTTCAGAACAATTTTGGTTCCGTGTCTGTCTGTCTGTCAGCAAATCCTTGTTACGGGCAAAACTACACGAAGTTATAGTCCGATTTTGATGAAATTTTCAGAGATTGTGCGGGTGGGGTGTAGATGGTCCCCTATAGGTTTCATGACCCCCGGATCAATAGTAGCCTCTGCACATGCTCAAACGTGAAATCCTTGTTACGCGCATAACTCCGGGAGTACTTGATCAATTTCGATGAAATTTTCAGGGATCGTTTGGTTTGATATGTAGATGGTCCCCTATGAGTTTCATGACCCCCGGATTAATAGTAGCCTCTGCGCATGCGCAAACGTGAAATCCTTGTTACGCGCATAACTCTGGGAGTTCTTGATCAATTTCGATGAAATTTTCACGGATTGTTTGGTTTGATGTGTAGATGGTCCCCTATGAGTTTTATGACCACCGGATTAATAGTAGCTTCTGCACATGCGCAAACGTGAAATCCTTGTTAAGCGCATAACTCCGGGAGTTCTTGACCAATTTCGATGACATTTTCAGGGATTGTTCGGTTTGATGTGTAGATGGTCCCCTATGAGTTTCATGACCCCCGGATCAATAAGCCTCTGCGCATGCTCAAACTTGAAATCCTTGCCACAAGCATAACCTCGGGAGTTCTTGACCGATTTCGATGAAATTTTCAGGGATTGTTCGGACTTATTAGGTACATTTTATATATTTTATAGTTTGTTCAATAGTTGAACATGCCTACCTTTATTTTCTCAAGTTATGCTCCTGCATAACAATAAATTTACCATAATTCAATATTTACTTCACCTAATTGAACGAAGTTCTTTAGTCAATAATAATTTTCAATGATCTATACAGTCATGTTATGGATACGAGGAAGCTATGTGCCACACCCACTTGCCAGAGGTTTTCTTGGCTTGTACAGCTGGTGCAGGTATTAGGACCCGCAATAATATGAAACAATAATTCATTGAATCCCTCTAGGTCCCAAAGACCACATTCCCTGTGGTAGCATATTTTACTTCCTCATTCAAGTGATTAAAAACACATACCATGACAATGACATTGCTGCTGAATTATTAGAGCAACCATCTGCTATTGATACTCCGACATTGTTGCTGCGTGAAATGATATTAATTTGAGTGGGGTTCACAAATTTTCAATCTTATTTCCTTCTTTCCGTAATGATACAATTAACATTGCAATCAGCGAAAAAATGATTTGATTTGTAATTTTATCTATCTAAAACTTTTTTACTCAGCTGTTTTTTCCATATTTTTGGGAAAGCAATCTACTGGTTGATGAATGGTTACGACATATGGTTGGGGGATCAGCGAGGGAATATGCGATCCCGGAATCACACGAAGTACAAATTTTTAGAAGAGAAAAAGTACTGGGATTTTACGTAAGTGATCTCCTGAAACGTAATTTTGTATGTACCTATACATTGTATGGAAATAAGTTAGATACTTACACTTAAATGGCCGAGAAGATTAAAAAATTTTATATTATAATGGATCATTCCAAATTAAATTAACTTTTTTCGAGCATATTGTACCCCTCGGTAGGAAAAAATTATCGAAGAATTTTCACACTGGTCCATAGGTAGTCACATTTCGCAAAATGTGCTGGTTTGGGTTCACTTTGTCTGCTTCTACGCCTTTATTTCACCTCCAACAAAGTGTTTTGGAAAGAGAAAAACTTCCTCTTTTCTATGATGTAACCCTTTTTCAATCAAAATTATAATTCACCTCAAAAATTGATTTCGAAAACTTGAAAATTATCTTTCTCCTGATCGAGCATTTTTAATTGTTTTCAAGATTGCTCCTGTATTGTTTCCTGATTCCAAGGCATACACCTGTTCAACAACTAGTGAAAAAGGTATTCTGGAATACCAAGTACTTGAGGTCAGCACACACTACATGCTAGTAAGAATGAGAAAAAACAAACACTGTCTTGAAATTGGCACAAGGTGGATGGACCTTGGTGGAGCTGTAGCTCGAGTCCCTGAAGCCACCACAGCAGTAGCGTGCCCACTACCCAGGCTAACCTATGGGCTAGTGTCAGGCAGGTTTACTGTGAGCACGCTGCTTGAATCGATAATGTTCACTCTGCTGTGCGCTCTTGGCTCGGTTTTCCATCGGGTGTCTCAAATGCCTATATTCACGCAGCAGTCAAAACCAGTGGACTTGGAATTCACTCTCTCTGCCAGTATCCCCCCTCTACACCCCAGCTAACTTTCAAGAACTCTGTTTTTTTGCTGAAACGATACAACATTTATGGATAATGCTACGAGTCAATTAAAAATATTCTGAGCTGATAGTTGCTCCGTGCAAACATTGGGAAGCAAATACCCCTGAGTCAAATGAGCTTTAACAAACTTAAATCAGACTGATATTGAAGTGGCCGGTTGATTTTGAGGGGCAGCAGTCCAAACGGGGAGAGGAGAGGACTCACGGAAAGTTAGTTTGACTTTAAACCATAGTTACTCACCTGCAGGTTCAACATACTCAAAAACAGTCAATTTTGGAGAACTTTTTGAGCTCAACCAATGACTTGGAATGCCCCTACATAATGCCTATGTATTTATTTGCGTGTCATGCCAGATAATGAAACTATTCTTAGAATTGTAGTTTAAAAAAACATTTTCGCCAAAAATTATTTATTTTATATGACAGGATGTGGTAGCTGGGTAGCACTTTTTGAGTAGGTACAGGCAGATGTAGATGTGGACTAAAACTCTCAGAGTGGGGGCTTCACCCCCTGCACAGAAGCATAGAAGCTTGTTGTACTTTCGTGTGAGTTTTGCATTTAATCAAAAAGATTCAGCCCTTTGGTAAGGGGTTTGAGGCCCTTGATTAGTTGTTCGCCATGAATAGACCTCATAGGGTTTTGTGCCCCTAAGAGTTCAAATCTGCGAAAGGCGAGTGCTGAGCGCTCAGATATGTGGGAAGCCGTTGCGTCATTCTTCTCACATAACCTGCATAGGGTTGAACTTTGTGTGACTCCAATGCGGTGTAGGTGGAACTTTAAGGGTGCAAAGCCGGTTATGAGGCCGACCATTGTTTTTAGTTCCCTACGGTTTTTGCCAAGTAGCCATTCAGTAATTTTTGTGTTGGGTTCCGCCTCCGTGAGTTTACTGTGGACATATCCTTCAATATTGAGCCATCTTCTTGTGCTTTGTTGAGGTACAGGCAACTCAACTCCCGTTTTCTGCGTTAGCCTTCGTTAACAAGTTATCTGTTCTCCAGTGCTCTGTGTAGAAGGATATCTATATTATAACTACATATTAATTTTATTCACTTTGGATGGTTCACAAGTCCTGGAATACTATTCATTGATTCTTCCCCTCATTCGGAAACTTTTATTCCTTTATTAGAATCTTCACAGCCATTCTTATAATTAATTGCTATTTATTGATTTGCGATGGTTCAGGTTTCACGAAATCGGATACTACGACTTGCCGGCCTTCGTGGATTTCATCATCAGAAAGACGGATCACGAGAAAGTCGTTTATGTCGGCCTGTCGCTGAGCACAACTTTCGGTTTCGTCATGCTTTCTGAGAGGCCAGAATACAACAAAAAAATCCACCTCGCCGTACAGTTCGTGCCTGTCGCCGATATGCCCGTCTTGTCCACTAGAAGTCTGGCCACTCAAGTGCACTTTAGTTTCATGGAAAAAATTATGGTGAGGCGCCCGAGTGTTTCGACCCACGGATGATAGTACCTACCTATTTTTATCTAGTTTAATAAGTTCCAGTTAATGTTGAACTGTGTTGAAATTTGAGCATTTTGGGGTGTAATAATATTGATTATAAATTTGATAACAAATTAACTTTTTCTAATTAATGTTCCGGTATCAAAATATTATTATACTAAACGCAAAAACTAAGCGAATGCGTGGTTTTTTTCAAGGTGTTTACAATACAATACAATTACAATTGTTCGAGGGAACGTTTTTGGGAAAATTGAGTTTGAGTGAGAGAAAACGTGTGTTTTTATGCATATTGGTAGTTTTCTTTTTCGAGAATAGCCATGTATGACTTTAAAAAAAAACACATTTAGAGGCGGATTTACTACTTTGTTTTTGTTGAATCGGATGGTGACATAACTGTTCCCAGCCTATACCAACCTCAATTTCGGAATGTAGGGGGTGTCAAGTCAAGGATATTCTTAAGGATTTTGATTTTGTACGACGGCCTCACAGAATTCAATAATAATATTATTATATGAACTCTTAGAAATCAGCCCCGTCTCACAAGGCGGCGGATTCTAGAATTGAGGAGGGCCAACTAACCATATCCATCACAAGGTTGATGATTATTACATCTTTGTTTTAGGATTATTACATCACGGTGGATAGTTGGGCGTTTATGATTGACATGGAAACATTCCGATCCCACGTTTATGGATTGTGCTCTTGCATTCCATACTTATTCGTCTGGTTCTTGGAACAATCCACAGGCAGTGGGCTCGACCTCAACATGGTATGTGCTGACCTTAATTTTCAACAATTTTATTCTTCGCCATCTCCCCATATGTGTATATATAATTATAATTACTATTCAGAAGAAGCTTCTGGAAGTTTCCTCATTGATCGCCTTGTGGCTGGGGAATCTGGTTATTTTTTGGTTGGCCAGAGTTTCCTGGCCTTCCGCTTTTCGTTGGCAACAGTGACTACTTCCCTAGCAGCTGGGTCTTCTTATATTCATCGAAGTAATTTCCCAAGTTTCAGTTTGTATACTGCATACAAGATGCTCGAGCCTGTTCTCCACTTCTGATGTCTGCAGTGATTTGAACCTTTTGAAGTGCTTCCTTGAATGCCTAATCAACAGATGATAATTATTGCAGGATAAACAGCGCAGTCATGTGATCGATTACAGTCATGTGATCTATCCAGTCAGGTTATCGATTACAGTCAACTAATCTGTTGGTAGAGAGTTATACTGTTCAGTTCCAAAAATTGCTGCCAGAGTGCATTGGCATCTATCATTCATTGCTCATTCCCGTACTGTGAGCCGTGGTTTATTGGCTCACAGCCCAACAAGAAGGAAAATAACTTGCAGACTAACCTTTTTTCTTGTAAGAGCAGTAAATCTATTCTCTTTCCCTCTTGAATGGATCTAATACATGTAGCTGATACCTTTTCTTTGTAAAGTAAACTTTATACCTTTATGGGTTCTGAAGGTCTGATAACTAAAAGGCCTGAAATTGATTTTTTGGGATTACTCCTCTTTTCGTTGGTTTAATTGATTAACAAAAGCTATACACGTTTACAATCTATCCTTAATTCCTAATACCTATTTCCTAATTATACCTGCCTACCTATTCCCACTCCGAGAATAAAAAAATAAAAAATGTTGTGCAATAAATCCTAACCTTTTTGGACAAAGACTTACGGTATGCTGCACTCGGTATGCTATCCTTGGCGTAGCAAAGTCTTGTTGCCTGCTCCTCCAGTCCAGAAAAGAATCAAGCGAAGTCCAAAATTGCTGGATTCCTCGACCCGTCTCACGGCTTTGTACTGAAGTCAGAGAACCAGACACTCAGTCAGGTAACGTCGCGGAACACGTCTTGTTTCAAGAACGTTCAAGTTGGGAGTCCCCTCGCAATCCTTTTGAATCCTTCTTCTCGGGTTTTTTCTTCTTCTTGGACATGCGCGTACATTTCCTCGGCGCATGCCCAATTTTGAAATTTCCAAGTTTGAGACCTCCTCCTCTCCAATCCAGTCCTTTTTCCCTCCTACTTTCCTTAGGAGTGGGGAAACAATGAATTTTCATTTGTTCCCCAGGATTGGAGTAGGGAACCAGTAACCAATGTGCTTGTATTTGCAAAACACGAGGTTATTGGCACTGGATGCCGTCAGCAAACTCTCGTTGATTGTCTTTCCCCGAGAGCTGATCATGTTCCATCGCTTTTTCCTGCTATATCAACATGATGCGCTGCATCTCAGGTGCGCTCTCAGGTTCCGTCATCCTGTCACCAAGAGTTCATTCACTGGTATGAGTCACGATTTGAACGTCGTTCTTAGGTTTTAGGATTGTCATTCAAATTCGTGGCTCATACGTACAAGATATCTGACATGGAACCAGTTTGGTGTGTGTCTCAAAGTAGGGAGGGGGGGGGGGGGAGAACGCAGTCATATGATCTATCCAGTCAGGTGATCGATTACAGTCATGTGATCTATCCAGTCAGATGATCGATTACAGTCAACTAATCTGTTGGTAGAGAGTTAAACTGTTTAGTTCCAAAAATTGCTAGTAGAGTGCATTGGCATCAATCATTCATTGCTCACTCCTGTACAAGATATCTGACATGTAGTAGGTATGGTGTGTGTCTCAAAGTAGGGTATAGCAATAATTATTATTGTTTTTCAGCCATCACTGACTGAACTGATTAGAAACTTTAATCATGGTATGCTGTGATCTACATTTAGGTTTTGAATGAACTAGCGAGCACAACTGAATTACATGCATAGATAATTACCATTTCCACGAAG
This sequence comes from Creontiades dilutus, assembly GCA_031894815.1. Classification (NCBI taxonomy): domain Eukaryota; kingdom Metazoa; phylum Arthropoda; class Insecta; order Hemiptera; family Miridae; genus Creontiades; species Creontiades dilutus. Next base: position 719,286 of record JAVIWC010008066.1, read on the forward strand.
AAAATTTTGTTAAAAAAATTTTGTGGATCCGTTTCAGTAGGTTAATTTTCTATCAAAATCTCTCAAAATTACAGATATCTATATTAAGAACCCAGAGAATTACAGTATTTTTCTGTGTTTTCCCCAGCAATACATATGCCATCAAATAGGATTGTTGTACTCGAGCACTTCTATCCACACTTATCTTCACACGGTGCAACTTTTCAAAAATGGTGAGTCATTTGATTTATTATTTTCGGTAATGTACTTTTATAATCGACCAAGTTTACTAACGGTTTCCTGAAATGTACATAAGTACATAAACTACAACGGTAAAGGTGTAATTCAACAAAATATGAGACCTTAAGGTAATGAAGGTGTGTAATCTTTGGTGACTTTCATGTGTGTTTGATTTCTGCTTAACAAATTGTGGTCATTAAACAAATTCGTAATTAGAAGCGCGACTCGTTGCTTCATTTTAATTTAAGCCTTTTTGACTCGATATGAGTCGAAGTGGCGATTTCTATTGGTCTTATATTGCCCCTAAGTCAAGTAAACCCAGTTCATAGGTTGATACACCCCATAGATGAGCATATAGGTAGATGAATGGCTGTGTGTCAGGATTTGTCATCGATTAGCAAAACAAAGAGATCATTTTCATAATCAATTATTGAGCTTATATACCAATGTGGTATGTGTAGTCCTAGGGTCTACGGTTGATAGAATCAATATTGGAGTGGCAGCAGTGGATTTGGGTCGCCATATCAGTGCCAGTAGTGGTACCTCCCCTGTAACTCAAGGAGTTTTTAGGTAGAGATCGACAGGGGCAATCACAAAGAGAACGGAAGAGGCGAATTATATAGCCAAGTTTGTCTTGTAATGGTAGTTCTTTGATTTTTGACCCCAAGTCGTATAATCGTATACACTCATGGTCAGCGGTACATTTCCAGTTAAAGGTAATTTTTGTGGAATTCTTAGCTACCTGTACTTGGTGTTATCTTTGATTTCCTAAAATGAAAAAGGCTGCAAAATGGCCAATAAATCGAAAATTTGGACGTGATAGGTGAGAGGTGAGATTCGGAATAAAAATATAGCTTGATGGATTTTTCTGAGGCGCCTGGAAGTGACCTTTTTCTGTACTGTGATGGATATGGTAGTTCCCTCTTCACAATTCTTGAAACTGCCGCTTCTGGGGATAAGCTGGAGCCTTCTTGCATGATGGTTATCCTCTGGGTGTTTCGGGCATTACTAGCCTCAGCCCTTCAAAGGGACAACTAGGAATACCAATCCATCACGCTTCCTGTACATGGTAGCAGAGCGTGGTTACAAACCACGGAACCCTGATTATTGGCTGTCTTGACGCCCCTGTCTCACACAATGCTCCCTTATGCGAAATGGGCAATACCCCTTAACCCGTAATACTTAACCCTGCCTTGCCTAAAGCATCCCGCTCTCCCATTGCTTTTTAAAAGATGATGGATTTTGGTAGTTCCCTCTTTTCAATTCTTAAAACCGCCACATATGGGGATAACCTGGTGCCTTCTAGCATCATGATTATCCCCTGGATGTCGGGATTCACTCCCCTCAGCCCTTGGAAAGAACATCTACATATACCGTTCTGTCACGTTTTTGGTGACAAACCTGTGTGATTCATGTAAAGAATGAAAGGATGGATGCTGGAGGTATATAAGTACTTCATTCGACAAGTAGATATACACATAAGAACGAAGGTGATTTTACTTTGCAGGTGAATTCCGGAAATACGACTTAGGCCCGACGGAGAACATGAAGAGGTATGGAAGTGAGGAACCGCCGTTTTACAACTACTCAAAAATCACCGCTCCCACGGCTTTTTACTTCAGCGACGTGGACGCATACGCTCCTGCTTATGTAAGTACCTTTGAAATTTCAATGCATCTCCAAATCTTGAATTTACCTGTTACCACGCCACATCAAACTTCATTTCACACGAATTCTAATTGACGAAAGGCTAGCCCAAGCTGGGAGCCTACTTCCTCAAACCACCTCTCGCGTCCCTCAACATAGCTACTTGACGTAGCTTGACTTGAGACTACTATGCCCTCTCTAGATCAACTGGTCTACACAGCCGTTGGGTTTATAGCACTCGACTATAGGATGGGAGGTGGTGGGTACGAACCTAGCAGTTAGCTTGGAAATAAACAAATATATTATCGCTCTCCAAAGAACTGGAATCAAAGGCTCAGAGCCTGTGGGCTCGGTGGGGCTCCTACTTAATTTATTGAAGCAAACACACCATAATTATGAATTTCAGTTGTTTTCCTTGATTTCCATATTTTATTTCTATGAATACTTCATGCTTTCCTTTGAATAAACCCGTGTATAAATTCTGAAATGGATAGGGCGTTTGGACCAAGTAATAAGCGCAAAAATACATGTTCAGTGTGCATATCACTTGAAGCACATCAGCTTGGAATTAATATTGTGAAGGGAAAATGTCGAGCTTTAGGGAAATGGACCTATCAATGATGAAACATATTAAGGGATTGTATATATGTGTTGATGGGTGATTCTAAAAAAACGTATATCAAATTTTATTTTAGGATTACTTCAGATATATGAGATCTTCTGTTGCATTTCTTCTTTCAAAATATTTTAAATGCCAATTTGCACAATAATCATGGTCAATCAGGTGTGTCTCTATTCTGAAACCATTTTTTATTTGACGTTAAAAGCCCAATTTATCAATATTACCAACTGTAACAATCCCATTTCCGTCAATTACACAATCTCGTAGAATGTAGGGCGTGTATTTTTTGCTGACGAATCTTTTAAAACTTGAAAAACGCAGTTTAACCTTTACAGAAATGAAATCACTTGTCTTCTAAATCATCATTACCGAGTACTATTGGTCCCCCCCTAAGGGAAGCAAACAAGGGAATTTTGCAAGACTGACGGTTTTGGAAGTGGTTGGCAACACTGCCAAAGAGTGGAGCTTCCCTAACTAACCTCTCTCCAGTTAGTTGCCAGCAAGCATGAAGGGAGTCAGTCATTCAGCTGAACAAATTTGTAGGTCTCATTACCACAACTCCATCAATTTTCAATATTGAGATGAATGTATGTTTTTAATTTACGTGTTTGGTTAACGTTAAAATGGCGCTTGAAATGAAACTCTGGTGTTTGAGAAACCTGCGATTTCTTATGAAGAGGCAGTCTTTCAAACTCCAAATTCTCATAACCACTCATCAATCCTTCTCATTACCACCATCAAATCAGTGAATTGATGAAATTTAGAATTTTGGATTTGAAATTGTGATTTGAGGTTCATATTGTTCTTTGTTTTGCTCTTTGTGATCCCTGGAAGCCATATGCAGTTTTGGAAGAAATTTGAAGATGTTTCACTGTCATACGAGTTCAGCATTGGAAATTGCGTTGTTTTTTAGAATCACCCTGATATCCTCAAGTAGACATTTAGCAGATCCACGCTTTTGATAATTTCGAAATTTTCAAATACCTTCAACTGTAATATAGGGAGGTGAGATGAGGGAATAGTATAATTGCCCCTTCCATTGAGCTGAATGCGGTTTAATGCTCTGCCACGCTCAGAGGATTCCCAGACGCTTGAAGGCTGATTCATCTCCCAAGGCTACTGGCTCAAGAATCGGGAAGGGCCAACTAACCATATCCATCACACAACACATCTCCTTTATGAAAAAATGAAGAAATATTTCAAACTGTCTACCGGTTAAATCAAAATGATTTCTTACGATAGTTTGCCAACAACGCCTTTATTCTCTCAGCGTTTGTAAAATAGAAGAGGAATGTTCATAGAAACTATTAAGTTAAGTATCTGTACTGTTGAATAGTGTGGACTCCGGTAATGTTGGTTTCGTGGTTCAGGTGGTGAAGAGAACGATGAAGAAATTTGGCGGGCTGACTTACGAGTGTCTCATCGAGAAGTCGCACCACATAGAAGCACTCGTGGGCGTCCAGTTCGGTATGCTGTTCAACAAAGATTTACTCGAACTTCTTGATTCCGCCACTGGTCGCTCGTCCCCAGACAAACTTAAATCGAGAAACTGCAACATTTGATTCCGCGAAGTGGGAAGTTCCGTTCATTGGATGAAATTAAATTGGTTTTAAAACATTTAGATCGGTTTCATTTCCATTCCTCTCTTACTCTAATGGTCAAAATGGCGTCAACACTGTAGTTTACCGTGCTACCAAGTAAAAATGGATGTTTTACTTCTGAACTATCTTATAAATTAAAGCTACTCCAATGGCTCCAAAAAAATATTTAAAAAATCGGTAATTCACTAAGGTTTATTATTTCCATGTCAGATAGCCTTGCCACAAAGAACCACGGACGGCAAATAAGTAGTACAGTATCCACCGTCTAGCCACTCTAGTATCCAGTCTAGCTAATCCTCTCTTTAAAAGATAACCTTCGGATTTTAGCGTATAAATAAAATACTCGCTAATCGACCAACAAAAAAATTAACCGGCCTCCTCTGGTTGTTGGTTTACGTTACAAGAGACGTTTATTTACAAATCAGAAAGACAAAACCAGCTGCTTTTCAATCTTTGCACCAAAGACTACGGAACGCAAAGATCGCTGGACCAAAGATTACGGAATTTGACTCAAAAATACAACATCCAAGGGCATTTTTTTACAATTTGAACTATAAAAAATCGAAATCTCGAAAAAAAAAATTTGATGTAAGATTGTAGTTTTTTTAATGTGATTCAATAGAAATTAGTTAGGTGAGTTGAATGAGACCACTCCGGTTGCTGTACGATCATTCGTTCGCTCTCGAATTGCAGGTCTGGCTTTAAACGAGTGGATGTTTGGAAGTTAGGTGTTCGTGGAAGTCAATCCTAGAAGTCAATTACAATTTAAGACATACTGATCAGCAGAACACCCATTGAGGATATTGTTTTCCCTAATCGATCTACTTGTGGTGAAATATAAATGGGGATCTTTCTCTGCTATCTAGAATACAATTACAATTCATTGAAAATCTGAGTTTAGATAGTGATTTACGTAAAAAGGTTATCTGATGAAGAAAATAAAACCTATGTGTTAAATAGCAAATCATTTTTCATGCGATTCACGGAACTGGTTTCCCTCATATTCTCCATGCCATAAAAAGAGCCCCATATAATTCAGTGTGGTAGGTAGATTGATTAGGGAAAAGATTAGCCCCAAAGGTTCCTCAGCTGATCAGTGTGTCTTAAATTGTAATTGACTTCTAGAATGACGTCTTCCTATGAACTACTAACTTCCAAGCATCCACCAGTTTAAGACAAAAACCCCCCCCCCCCGTTCGAAGTCTGTTGAAAACTAGTTGAAACCAGAAAAAAAAGCTTATTGCAATTAATCTCTCCTTCCATGCTCAAATACATTTCTAAACGACACTCTTATTAATCTAATAAAATAAGAAGTCAGAGTATCTGCAGGATGAACAGCACTTGAATGGATTGTCTATTACCCCCTCCCAACAGAAAATTCAATATTTCCGAAGTTTGTTGCACAAGTATACTACAATTGGGGTCAAACAAAAAGAAAATAAATTAAAAAATAAGATGAATATAGTGAAGATACAACGATTGATCATGGTTACCCCCTTTCATAATGAAAATTGAAAGTTCTAAGATATTTTTAAATAAAAAAACAATACCTATCATAATTTAACAAAACTTATAATGGCATGGCTCACAGAATTTCCGTTTGAGCTGTTATTAAAAGGATAGGACATTATCCTCTCCATTCCCCCCTCCTGTCAGCCAAATCAAAATTCTTTCTTTTTTTTCGCAAAAGTTGGCTGAAATTTGCATCGAACAAAACAAGAATCACGAAAATCGATTGAGAATTACTAGGGTGATAGCATACAAAAAACCTCGTTTGGTTTTACTTCCTCCGATTCCCCTCTTCCATTATGAAATTTGAAATTTCCTAGGCTCTTTTGTACAAGTAGAGTAAAATTTGGATCAAATAAAAAAAGAATTACGAACATTGGTGGAGGATGGCAGGCTCAGGTCATAGAAAACCATCGGGTGCCCTAGTTGGATCTCTTACTCAGTGGACACACTCACTTACAGGCGAGTTCAAATACTGTGAACACAAGGTCACAAGGTATCCGGGAGCACCACAGTTGAATCGATTTCGACGGTTAGGTCATCATCAGTAACAAACATGAGCTGATGTTTGTCCAGTTTGTTCATGTTCGATGAACACAGTTCATATCCGGGAGAACGCTAGGGGTAACAACTAAAACACACAGCGCTCCTGTATTGCGGGCTTGCACAACACGCTCTGCGCACAGTGATGAAGAAATTCCTCAATCTCAGTAGAACCAAAAATTTCGCACGATATCGTAACCTATGTAATAATAATTTACAAAGCAGAAAGTATCTTTTTGTCTCTTCCTTTTTTCTCTTTGGCCTTCCAACAGTTGCCTCGGACCCCCTAACAAGGTGCATGCCTTGCCCGGATATGACTCCAGTCATATTGTCGTACATTGGCGTTAAAAGACCTGCAATCCATGAGGGAGCGAATGATCGTACAGGAACCTGTTTTTTCTTATTCGAATCACTTGATTAATTTATATCTGAATCGAACAAAAAAATACCCTCTTACTTAGAAACGTGTTGTCATTTCGATTTTTTAATACTTAAAGCATTAAATACAATCCCTTAGGGTTAATTGATCAAGATACCGAAATTACTGACAGATTCTGGATCAATGTTGGATTTTTGATCCAAATTTCGTAAAATTTGCCCCAATAGTTTCCGAGACCCACCCACCAATTAACTAACAATAGAATGTTAAGAGGGATAATACAATATCTTCATTCTTTTTTCGAGTAGTAAAAATGATAATCCTGGTAGTCAATAGACGAAATTGATTTTAGTTAGTGCCTCCACCTGAATAAGATTATCAGTTTACGTAACATTATAATGCTTGCGCTAGTATGGGCAGCTTAAGAAAGTGTTAAACGCACAATGGGATATAAAATCGTGATTCGTGTTTCAGAAGCTAACATTTGTCAGTGCCTACGACTTGCTCTTGTCGCTCTTGTCTCCCATGGTTGTCATTATACGTTTTCATCTATCAAGAGTAAGTTATTTTCCATAATTACAGTAACAGCTTTACTGTAAGCCTCTGAGAAAGTTTTACACCATCAGAATTAACTAGGAATGTTAAATTAGACAGAGCAGTTTGAGATATTGAAAAATAAAGTAGGTGCATAACTTTTTCTCAATTTCTGTTTCATTAAAATTTAACGAAATTCAGCCCAACAATCGTTTTGGTCGACTAATACCAATTTTTTTAGTACTTATGAAATCATCGTCTTTTATCAGCCCCAAGATGTCGAAACCGTAGCTTTGTCGCAGTTCTTGTGAAATTTTTATGGTTTGTTTCGTTCAATTTTTTCTAATTTCTGTTGCAGCGCCCAAATCCTTGGGTATTTCCAAGTAATAGGCGAATTTCTGAAAAAGCCATTAATAACGGGAAATTTTCATATTTTCGTTGATCAAGCTGATAATGAAGTTTAGAGCTACATTAGGTGGTTCTTTTCGGTTTCGGGTTGTCAGCCGAATTTGTTTCTTAATCGATGTGCGGAGTATTGTTAAAGGCGTCTAGAATACCATTTTGAAGTATTTAAGCTCCGAGTTTGATAATGTCTACGTCTAATAAACATAGATCAATGATTTACTTAGAAGGGTTATCTAGTACCGGAAGAATTGACCTTTGTGTATTTGCATCGCTTTTGTTCGCATTCTACGTGAAACTCGGCGTTCTGGAACTGTTGACTGAAGTTTCGGTAGTAGTTTAGGCAAACGCTCTTGAGTATATGACTCCTTTCCCAATGACAGGGTTGCCTTCATGGAAGGATCTTCCTCAACAATCTGGAGTGCTGTACATGTTTTAATGCTGTAGTGAAGCAGCTTTGCTAAGATTTTCCATAGAGCAAGAACTACATGTTTGTCTGCCCAGAGAGTAAGAATGAATGAAGGATAAGATCTCCATGATACGTAAACGATATAGCTAACTGTTGCTGATACAAACTGGAAGTCCTGGAAGCTAGGTAGTGGAATGATATTGGTTCTATCTATTTACACAGCTAGAACAGTTACATTCAGGCCACAGAAGTGTTTGCTGTAAACATATTCTCTTGATTGGGTATGTGAAGCACCATCGTACTATTGAAGGCTTACAACAACGCAGATGGTGTACTGGGTCGGTTTTGATGCCAGGCAGAAGATTGGAACCGATTGCTAAACCAAAAGAGAAGCAACTTTTTGATAAATCACCACTATATTTCTTGTGTTACCTACCATGAACTCATCCGTATCTGTCTGCTAAGATATCCTAAGACCACCATCATCCTCATTCCAACTACAACGATGGTATATGAAACGAGGCCCTCCCTGGCAGAATGTAATTTCCAGAGGAAGTCGCCGTGATTAAACTCTCAATCAGCTTACGGGATCAGAAGACAGGGCTAGGCCCCCGGAGAGAAAGCACTTAGTCAGGAAATTCCAACGATTCGCATTACACCTACATCCCATAATTTCGTGGTTGAGCGAACAATAATCCAGTAATAATCACGTGTCATACGGAAATGTCATAGCATTTATCGCCAAATGTATTTTTTCGAACTTAGGTTCAAACTTCGATTCAACTACCTTTCATAGATACTAAAATAAATTAGCTATTACGCTAGAGTTGCGAGAGATTCCGGTCTAAAACGTTGTTTTTCAATTGAATTCGATTCGGTTGAATTACCTTGAACAGATGGAACTAATTACGACGGATTTACAGGTTAGATGTTATTACTGGACGTTCTAATGGAGTCTTATTATCTTATTGTCTTAATTTTTTGGTACAAGAGATGTTACGAAATGATTGAATGATGATACTATTATTATTCATATTGTGAAAAGAATCTTATCCAGTGCACTATCTGCTAGCTACTATGGACTACTATGTGTAGTGTAGATGTGATTTATTCTCACTTGAATAGACAGCCAAGCGCTCGGTTCGCTACGCATCTTACATCTTAAGTTCGGTTTCACCAAAGTTTCTAATTAACGTTTACTCAACAAAACGGATTTTCAGCTGTTAATCAACGAGGTTCGGTTTCAACAACTCCGGTTCAGAAAATGAACGATCGAGCCCCCCAAATCGACAACGAAAACTAACCGACCACATTCGGTTAGCGTCCTAAACAACGATTAATCCCAGTTCTTTTCGCCATCTTCGTTTGCATTCCGAAATTCAATCGACTCGAAGGTGTTTGTTTTCACTTTATAATTTTCAATAATGACTCTTTCCAGTCCAATACTTTAGATATCCAGTTCGGGAGAGGCTTTTCTTCTCAGTTGAATAAGCTGGATAAAAACCAATTTTCGCTTGACTACTGCTAGTTCGGGGTGATCATCATATTGTCCAATACTGCGCATCGTAAGAGCATCCTAACTTACCATTTCTACGTTCATACATTTACTATACGTATTTAAAAACCAGTTATGCGCATAATATGGAGCTACAATTTAGATATATTACACAATCTTTGCGTGCTAATACAGACCTTCCCTACAAGAATTAGCTTTGCTACACCATTGCTTCGACACAAATACGAGCATAACCAAAATCTTGCTGAGTTAATAGAGAACAATGTCGAACAAAGTGACCTAAATGATGTTCCAGAAGGGAATTGAAGCAAAGAGTAGACTTGAACATTGGAAAATGCGTAATTACGGGATTCCCCCTATACGGAAAATGTATAAATTCTTCGTATCATTTTATGGAATATTTAAGACTTCCAGGCGTCTGGTGGGAACAGAATTGAATGCACAACAACTTTTATGAGTGACACAAATTGTTATGGTTGGTTATTCCGACCGTAAAATTGGAAATTGTGATAAAAATCGTTTTTTATAGCATTTTTTTTTTAGGGAAGCGGGAATGAGGAAGCCGTTTAGAGGAGAAATTCGGAATCAACGTCAAATTTCCTGTTCAAATTGGCCGTAAAAGAATTTTGTCACAATCTCATTTCGCCCTGCTGTGCGGCGTGACATTGATTACATTTATCGGGTGAAATCATTAAGTTTTTTAACAATGTAATTAAAAATGTGTGGAAAACAGTTGAAGATATATAAATATGACAGCTAATGACGTTGACATGCATTTTCTGGGTAATGAAATGTTCATCAATTCTCCCGAGCGTTTTATTCATAGAAGAACTAGTTACCTTACACTTGATGCATTAAACACACTTAATGTATATACTTGATAATATTGCTAAAGTAACTATCCAGAAATTTGGTTCACACTTTTTCGCTACGATAACAGTGATGAGTACCACAATACATCTTGGAATTCAGCTCCGAAACTGGCGTTCAGCATTCCAAGATGCTGATCCAAGAGGGCTTGCTCCTCTTCAAACGCTGAACTTGCTGTGTGTTATTCAGCAGTCGGAGCCTCCGAGTTTGTATGCTTGAGCAGCCTGTAGCACCTCTCTTTGCTGCTTCAATTTTCAAGTTCCAAGCTTGGAGGTCTGCCGCCCTGATTATCTATGATAAGGCATCATTCTGAATACCACGACTTCCGAATAACTATTGATTTGTTTTTTTCTTTCAATTATTTATATTGCATCCAGTTAATTATACATTATTATGCATGTAACTACCACCTAGCTATTTAGTTGGCACAATTACTGTTGATCGCTATGGATTCAGTTAAGCGACGAGGACCACAACACATCTTACAGTTCAGCTCCTCAGGGGATCAGTATCCCATATCAAAGGGCTTGCTCTTTTCCAAACACGGAACAGCCTCTGGGTTCGTATGCTTGACCAGCCTTTGCCTCCACCTTGTGGCATATTTTTCAATTACCTCATTGAGGGTCTCCATGAAGTTCATAATTTTCAAATACTGCGGAGCATTAACGGTTGCCCAAAATACTTTATTTTGGAAGGTGGCAGAGCACACCATATTTGAATCCCATAGGTTTATGAAACATGTCCAAATTGTCCCGTGGATCATTGTAAGTAAAAAGCATAATTTGTACGATCTACACTTTCATGTTACCGGGGGGAGCTTTTTGCTTCACTGAACTTGCCAAACGTTTAATTTAAAAAAAAATTGTTTTCCGTTTATAATTTTCAAGCCCAACTTCGTTGAAAATTATGTATTTTGAAAGTGTTCTATCACTTGAAATGAATAAGACATGTCTTCGAACTGTTCCCGATCTCTGTAATCAGGATCAAGATATTGAGTTTGAGACATCTGGGGACTGAGAGTTAATCACGTACCATCCGCGTACGTGATGGTTTGTCTTTTCTTGCATTGTATTTTGAAGTTCGGTAATTCGGACGGTGTGGCATTAGTGTTTTACTGAAGACAAGCTCTGCCATAACTAAAAGTATGTCCTTCAAAGGAAATTTACAATTCACTGGGTCAAACTTCCCCTTGGGCCACAGCTGTACATCCTTTGGGAGCTTTCCTTCCTACCATAACGTATCAATTCATTCTGGAATACTGGGATTCGGTAAATCGACCCCCACAGTAGGGGTCTGTTTAATTGACCCCTTTTCAGTCTGTTGACACCATAACTGCTATTGGATGTGCAATTACTGCACATCCAATGTCAGTTACGGCGTGAGCAGACTGAAAAGGGGGCAGAGCCCTTGGGATGACCGAAGTACCTTTTTAACCTTAAGATAAAAGCGCGAATTTTAGCTGGCTCTGCCGACAAGACAAGTCAGTACCTGAGTTATTAAACAAGCCACATAAATAGGATGTCAGGATATTGATTTCAGGACCCCTGCGAGCCCTGTTTTTGAAAATTCCTCCCAAAATCGCAGTCTGAAACATCCTCCAGTGGGGAATGGAACCACTGCCCCCGCTCATCCAACCTCAACTGGGCGGCAGGCAGGTGGTGAGCTGGTAGCCTAGGGCTTTCCCCGTCAGTGGTACACACTTATGGAAGAGGCTCACATAGTAACATTCCATTTATTGCCAGAATTGTCGCTATTCCAACATAATCATGTCTATCCCTTTACTCTGTGCAGCGCACAGTTGCCCATTCGCTGTGGAAGCTGGAGTGAAGGCCAACTAGTCTCACTTGGTAAGACAATCCAGCCTAGGGCATTGAGCACAAGGCACGACGGTCCAGGTTCGCTTACCAGTTTAGGTTCCAGAGTAGATCCTAGGCTGTGACTCACTACAATCCCAAATATATCTACAATTTTCTGACGAGAAAGGGGATTCCATGTCGTCAGCGGACAGTCCTAATTGAATATTTAGTGTGGTATCCCAACATGTTGCTGAACTCTGCTCACTATCCCTAGACAGTCCACCATCTCGGCCACACAGGAGGAGCAACAGCTCTGGTTACCCCAGATCCAACTATACATTATTCTCAACGCCTGGCAGATTTGTAAACAGTTAGTCGAATTTTCACTAAGAAACTGTTTCAATTGAACGGAATAAATATATCATGCTGATCAATCTGTATGAGGTATAATTATGTCCTCAGTTACGACTTGTCATTGATGGGTAATGAATGACTGATGATTGACGATTTCAATACTTAAACTTTTGATTGTTGCAAGTTCTGCTCTGCTGCATTCTTAAAAAATTAGGTACATAAACCTCCGCATGTGTAAAAGAATGTCATTATGCCTTTTTCAAAATTATTGCTGTCATCGTCTTGTTTAAACAATGGTTGGCAAGGTCGTTGAAAATCTGTTTTTCTGGGTATTGCCAGGTCTTTTTATTGTTATTTGATTTAAGAAATGTTTAACGGGCAATTATAGGGCAAATTATACATTGACAGTAGAAGTTTTATTACTGGAGAGACCTCCTCACACTTTGAATTGTTCGGTTTCCACCGATTATCACCAAGTGTTTGACTATATTGTAGTAAGATCATTTCGGAAACCTAAGTTCCTGTAGATCTGTGATTTCATTTATGTTTATTTCATTTAAGTTTCCATTAACTTGTTTATTGTACCTAGAACATACAGTTAAAATTGATGAAATTTCAATATCACGAAGTATTTTGATTGTACTAGAATTCCGGAAGAAAGTATGGAATTCTGTCTTCTATAATTTTGCCTTCTCGTGGAACTCATTGCCTTCTTGTCTGTCTGTCTGTGAGTCAGGGTAGATTCCCTGTCACGATCAGTGTTATAGTAAGTTTTACTCCGATTTTGAAGACTTTTACAAGAATTGTGCTGGTCCCTATGAAGATACACATTAGCTCGGAGAAAGGTAGCCCGTTCGCGGTCGCCCATATTTCACAACGCACAATCCAGAATTATGTTCAAAGAAGACTTTGTATCTCACTTGACTTCTATTTCACGACGGACGATTCTAAATTTTGTTTGAATAATATTCTATTTGTGGTATCCAGTTCGACGACAGAGAGAGCTGAATCTTCTGCTCTGATTGTGGATTCTTCGAGATGATACTTCAATTCCTCGTCGCCGTCTTTTTTTACTTCTGCTTGTCCGTGATCGGCTCCAAACTGCTGAATGGATTTTCCGATGCTTCAACCTACCGAGCCAGATATCCCATACTAATGCCTAGACACACGCCGTGGCCGACGATTGAGGATAACACAACATTTGTAAGCAATCAAAATAAATATTATTTAACGTTCTAAGGAGAAAACCACAGTTTAGCAGGTAGTTAACTGGTACCATAGCTGCCCACAAATGATTACCGCCTTCTAGAAAAAGTATGTTTGATTACGCTTATTGTGTGACATGTACTGATGTAGGTACCTCACCCTCTACAGCAGTAAATAGTTGTCAGCCATCTCAAAACATTTGGAATACTAAAAAGCGGCCTCTCGAAATTGACCAAAATTTAACATTAACAACTTCAGCGAATTTAGATAGAAAATAAAACTATTTTTATAGCTCCAACAATGTAAAAAGTGCAATTTCTCATCACATTCTTCATTGAAATAAGTTTTGAAGCAATATGAAATCTTTTCTTTAGAAAATGTATCCCTAAGTATTTTCATACTATGTTTCCCTAAAATTAAGAATTAAAAAAAAGTCGCCGTTTCCCGCCAAAATTATCATTATTTTATTATTATATTTTATTAGTAATTCGTGGTTGCTCGTGTCATTGTGAGGTTTTTGATGTCGTTTGCAGGTTCTGAAGTGGCGATTATTGGGTAATTGTGCATTTCTACGGATTGGAAACCTTTCCCTAATTATTTTGAATCCAAAAGTTGCTAGGAAATGACACCTTACTTGTCAAAATCCAAAAAACCAAGTTTTTGGCCCATTGCAACTATGTCCTTGAGGAAATTGGGCTTAATTGATAACTAACTTGACTCGTTGTGGAGTTCTTAAGTGAAAGAACGGAATTTTTTACATCAATGGCCCTTCACTCATTCGATGGACGGTCATTGCGAGATTTGGAATCTATGCCCTTGGGACGTAAAATGATTAAAGTTGAGGAGGGGGTTATAAGCATTTTTTGCTTCAAAAAGGACGAGTTGTTGAGATCACATAAAATGCTCAGAATCATCATTTTCGTAAACAAAATCACTCGTTCCTCTCTTACATTTAAATAAACGTTTCCACTGTAGCAGGTTTCACTATGACTCCACCGTTGAGTTCTTTACAGGGTGTTTGGTGATTGATATTGTCCCACCTCAGGAATAGGGGTTTTTGTGGAGCATTTTCTTACAATATTGATAATGTATTGACGAGTATTAGTCTTTGTGCCAACGTCTTGGAACCAAAACCTAACTAAAGGTAATCGAAAATCAAGAACACCACAAGGAAAAACACTTGTCCTCTGTCTCTATGTAACAAAACAAAAAATTTTACAGGAAAAGTTGAAAAACCAGTCAGAACATAAAATTTAGGAGCTTTGAGAAATCGTTAGTTTTTAAAAACATTTCTAAGCCGGAATTTATTTTTCGTGGCTTGCCCTAAATCTTCATTGCTTTCACTTGTAATGTTATAATCAAACAAATTTGTACAGTGACATACCTAATGAGGAAAAATTACCTACGTTAAAAAGTGTAAAATACTAATTTTTTGTAAAATTTGACAATCAAGGTTTTTTTTTACAATTCAACGTCATTTTTTCGCTGAATAATTGTCAAAAAACGGTGGCTGGATCTATTCCTGCAACGGAGTAGACTTTCTTGTTGAAATGGGCTCACCATTTATAAAAATAAAATTTCCAGGCTAGATAAAACGGAACATCCACCCAAAATCAAACTATTTCAAAATCTAACGTACCCTTTTTCATTTCAACTGGAACCGTTACAATTGGAGCCTTCTGGAAAGTAAATGAAACCTTTTGCGAATCGCGATGTTGGTAGATAAATGTTGACGAAATGGAACTTCTGTGATTTATTGACATTCTGATTATTGAAATTCTGTGAACAGCTTTAGTAACTAGGTACCTACCATCGAAGAAACCACCATTATTCTTATGCTAACGAGTACCGTCCCACCTATTAGATATCCTTTCTAAATCGGTACTCCATTTTCACCTAGCTTTGTGATAGTGTCAGTTGATTCTTGAATTGGTTTGTAGATCGTTTTCCAATTGTTGTTGAACTATAAGTTCAAACGGGTGTAAAATTCGCTGATCCTTTCTTTGGAACCAGATTTCATCAGTTTAGTAGTGAAACTGAATATTCTAAAAGTTGACACCCCATAAAGGCGGTGGAATTATTCAAATGTCTACTCTAAAAATAAGACGTCTACTCAAAAATGACAATTCATGCTACAAAAATCTAGTTTTTTAGATTGTTGCTACGACTTGTGATAGGTCTGAGCTGTTCAGTACAACCTGTCTGATAGGCAAGTTTTTCAGAAACAACTGGCTGATGGTATCGGGTTGATTCACGAGGAGTACAGCGTAACCACTGAGGACGGCTACATTCTCAACCTCAACAGAATCCTGAATCCGAATTTGGTCCACCAAACCGTGAAAAAGATCCCCGTCCTCATGGTCAACGGTCTCCAGATGCAATCAGAGGCCTGGCTAATCCAAAGCAACCCACACGATAACTCAGGTACCTATATGTCCACTCGTCATTGGGGCTGTTATGCTTCGTTGTCAAAGAAACTTTCAAACTCTTATTCAAATCGCCATTAGAAACTGAGACGGGGGCCAACTATGTTCATTATTTATTCTACCAGAAGTAACCAACCAGGGGACCCTGCAGTGATAAGGTCGAGTTTTGCGTCCAAACTTTTTTCTGGGTTCTATTCACCAAATTACTAAATACATGACCGTCCTTTCTTCAGAATGTGCCTTAAGAACCCTCAAAATTAAATAAAATGTGTTCAGATTACGGTTTTGTTGAACGATTGCCATTGTCTTTCCTATTCAACCTTTTTCGACGTTCGGGTTGTAATTTTTTTTTTTGTCCATAGTTTACGAATAAAATACTCAAAACCCTCCTTAACGACGCTTCACTTCAACAAAAACACTTAACTGTTAAAACACAGTAAAAATCGCGATTTTTAATTGCACAGTTGAAAGTAAATACTGATTGTGAGGAAAAAAAACGGCGTAAACGAGACTAGCAGCAAAATGAAAACAATGACACAACTGTCCAGAGCCAGTCACAATAACTAACAACCATCACATTCTGTACTGGAAAAAACAGATCTTAACGTGACGATTGTTACTTTTTGTGACAGGCTGTTACTTGTTGTGACTGGCTGTGGTTTGCTCTGATCTATCACAGGAAACACATTGTATCTATTTGTGTACATTTCGCTCCACTTGCATGTAGACCTGCTCTACAAGAATTTTTGGTTTTTAATTTAAAGCTCCACCAACACTAATTTTTCGCAATCTTTTCTCATAAGAAAGGTTATTTGCGACTGTGTTTTTGAAAAATGGTGATTTTAATCTTGTTTTGAATAAAAATGTCCTAACTAGTCCTAGTAGATCCCGAATTCGATTTGCGGTCCAAGTTTCATCAAATTTGGTGCAATAATTTTGGAAAACTCTTCGCCCCCTGCACTCCCGGATGATTTCCGCTTAAAGCCTAACGGCTATAATGTGATGTACCTTGAAAAGGTTTTTGTTCTCTCTCTCTCTCTCTCACTGTATTATATAAGATACCTTTTTGTAACTCTCACTGTATTGTATTATTAATAGGTGACTCACCAATTGAAGGGTGCCAGTGGCAAAACGACCTAAGTGCCTGAGCAACAAATTTTCAGGAGAGAATAAAATGTGCATCAATGTGTACCTTAGCAACGATCGGTTGTAACTGAAAATCATAGGTAACTAAACCAGAACCTCAATCCAATAAGAAGTTTTGTCAACAAAACGAACTCGTAACCAATGGATCTCCGGGATGTAAGGAGGGGGAAATTGGCAGCGTGGGATGTGGTCTTACAGGTGATAGAGCGATTATTGAATTTCAGGAGGCACACAAATATGATCAACTGATCAATCCAAATAGGTATTTTGGTTGAGAACAGATTTACGTGCTCTATGCATATCTCCTGAAATTCAATAATCGCTCTATCACCTGTGAAACATGCACACTCCAAAGCTTAGTATAAATTCAAATCATGAACGCAAGCCAATTGAATAATAAACCCCAGTGAAAGAATTTGCAGCGTTTTTTTAATGGTTATCAGAATGCTTCAACCCGTGTATCGGCTACAAAGTCTTTTAGGAGTTCACTCCAGTATCCACATTACTACATCACTACGTCACTAGGTTACTGATTTCAAAACAAAAACAATAATAAACCAAAATAACGCGAATGTTGGTACCATAAATCGGGCCATAGATCGGGAATGGTTTGACCTATGGACCTGGGGAGGGGCTCATTCGATTCCTCATGGGAAGTTCTTCAAAAAAGTCCAAATTTAGGCCGCCTTGACTTTTTTTGAGGTTTTTAGGGATTTTACAAAACTTTGACAACCCTTAAAGGGCACTTTAAATTAAGTGAGAGAGCTGGCTCAAGAATTGGGGCGTCGTCGGACCAACATGGATTTTTCCTGAAAATTTCAGATCTTTTGCTCCAGCCGTTTGGGAGAAATCGTGCGTACGGCGGACGGACGGAAAATTTTTTATTGCAGATTCGGATTCTACGGGGAGGGTTAGAATTTTTTTTCTAGAGCGATTATAATGGTTTATTATTGAATAATAAACCAATACGCGCCACTTTTGTCTCTCTTTTTCCTGTCGCTTTTCGGCGGGGGGGTCCCTTCGCAAAAACCTTTTCAAGGTTTAAAAGCTTCGCATGCCGACGGATTTAAAAATAAAAATCTCCGAATTTTCATTTTAAAGATATTTACCCTTAATGAAGAGTTCACTTTTAGCTGTCGCTTTGCTCGAGTCCGGCTACGACGTGTGGATAGGAGACCAGAGGGGGTCGTTGAGGTCTCGTCATCACGTTAAGACGGACGATCATCACGCCGCTTTCTGGAACTTTACGTGAGTATTTTGGTTTATAATTTTCTGTAATGAACTTCTGTTATCGACCAAGGAGATAACTTTCTAGCTAACCACCCCACCCTACAGGTTGTTGGTTTACTTTTCAAGATCCGTGGTTTTTAAAAAGTAGATTAAAAAACGCCGCAAAGGTTGTTTTTATATTTTTTTCTGTGTTAGATAACTCTCCGACGACAAACGGATTACCAGAACTGTCCTGTGCAATCAGAGACAAAACTCCCTAAGTACAGTCAGAAACACAATCTAGCTGAAATTTAACGAAATAAAATATATACTTGGGTGGTTGCCAACCACAAAGTTTTGCTCAGACCTCCCGTTGATCGTCAATGCTTCAGCCCGACTATACACTTGACCGATTTCAGTTTATACGTTTTTATACTGGAAGTTTGTAATCGACTAAGGCAGAACAAATTTTTAACTCCTCCTCAAAAATTGTTGGTTTATGTCTCAAGATGTGTAGATTTCCAAAATGAATATAAAGCAAATCCGCCCATCCACTGTACAAAGCTTTTCTCTTAAACTACTGGGCGAGGTTTAATAAATTTTCCTCAAAATACAACATCGATTCGGTATGTGCTAGTATCTCGACATCTTGATGATTTTACTTGAGGATTAATCTATGAAAAAGAATCGAAATCTCAAAAACTTTTTAAGTAAGAGGGTTTTTTTTTGTTTGAGCCAGATAGAAAATGATTCTCTGAATCGACTGAGCCCGTACTATCATCCAATCCCTCACCGTTTGAAAAATCACGCGAGGTGCCGAATTTAGATAGGAAACGTACCACAGAATTCGTCTAACATCAGTGATTCGTGTGGAAGGGCTGAATTTCTAATTGAGAAATAATAAATCCTTGTGTAATAATTAAGCGATTTTGAAGTGGTGAGCGAACGGATAATCGTAAATTAACCAGACGGGTCTCATGCGATTCAGCGAAATAGATTGTATCTGAATCAAACCAAAAACTACACTTAAATCGAAAGTTTTTTGATAGATTTTCATTTTTCGAAATATTAATCCTTGAATATAATCCCTTAGGGTTGAATAATCAAGATGCCGAGATTACTGGCATATCTCAGAAAGATGTTGGATTTTTGAGGCAAAATTCGTTCCAATAGTTTACGAAAAAGCTTCGGGCGACGTACGGCGGACGGACGGATTGTTTATGGTTTATTATTATTTTTATTTAATTTTTGAAACCTACTTATCTTGAAACGTAAACCAACAACTTTTGAAGGGGTTAAACATTTTTTGTTGGTCGATTACAGAGGTTCGTTATTGAAAATAATAAGCCAATAAATCCGTCCGTCCGCCGCCCGAAATTGAAACTTCCGGACGATCACGAAATTCGGCTCAAAAATCCGACATTGATCCCCCTGTAATCCTGACATCTTGATAAATCAGCCCTAAAGGAATATAATTAAGGGTTAAACTATCAAGAAGCGAACTCACAAAAACTTGAGGTGTAAGAGGGTAGTTTTTTGTATGATTCAGAAAGAAATTAGTTTCGTGAATCAAATGAGACCACTTGAATTGCTGTACCATCATCCGTTTGCGCAGCATTGATAAAATCAGCCAGGTAGACGGTTGGGCGTGTGGCTGGCGACCGCCATTGTGCACTAAACCCCAAAAATTTCTAATTTTATTTCTTGTTGCGATCCTCCTACTTTCTAAACTTTCCAGCTAATTTTCGTCCATTTTTTTGGTTTAGTTGGGAATGGCCTGGTTTCACTTACCAATAGCGAGAAAATCAGCTTCCTTGTTGCCCTATATCCCCTCGTGACCCCCCCCCCCCCCCCTGCACTCAGAGCATCGTTTGTGTGTTGCCTTGGAATGTAGCCTTTTTCAACGGCATAGTGGTTGAAAAACCGCATGACGTCCTGTCAACCTCTGGAGGAATGTACACTCAAAGTAGTGAACACACAGGGTGACACCAGGAGAACTACTGAGTAGCCAGAGGATACTTCCCTATGAGCAATAGTGACAATAATAGGACTCCTCAAAAGTCAGAATACGAGCCTCAGCGTCAACCATTAGAGGGAACCAACAACCTCTACACCAGCGAAAGCATGAACATTCTCACCCAGTCCCTGGACTGCCTCAGCAAAACAGCTGAAGGAATTATGTAGGAATAATTGTTCAATTGAGGGAATTTGTTTGAACATCTGAATTCCATTTGTGCGTTTTACATGTTAAGCTTATGATACTGAATATTGATCTTTGTACAGAGGATCGTCTTGTTGCTAACAGTTATATCCTCTCTGTGGGTTGCACTAATTTTGATATTCCATTTTTCAAGGCGGAGAGTAGTTTCGTAGTCAGTTGCAAGCCTCTGTTATTTCCAGATTTCACGAGGTTGGCCTTTATGACTTGCCAGCCTTCATAGACTTCGTGCTAGAAGCCACTGGCCAGCCCAAGCTTGTCTACTTCGGCCTGTCGCTCGGTGGCACTTTTTACTTCGTCATGTGCTCGGAGCGGCCCGAGTACCAGGAGAAGGTCATCGGCTCTGTCCATTTTGCTCCCGTCAGCGAAGTCCCCATCCTCAAGCAGATGCCGCTAAAAACTCGAATCACCTTTGCCAACGTTAAGCTACTGATGGTGAGTAAGCCCAGACCATGGTCGTGGTATGCTGTTTAGAATAGGAAAGGTTTATATTCGTAGCTGCATTCCTCAGGCAATTCACATGTCGTATTTGTTCGAATAATGAATGTATGTGCCTGAATTTTTTTCAAAAGAGTTTAAAAACAGTCCACAACCAGTTTACAATGACGTAAATATCTTCGACAGTGCAAATTTTACTTCATGGCGATCCTCTACTCAAGGGGCGGCTGTTGCTAACAGCATAGGCGCTTGTGCAGCCCCAACCAATAAACCAAAATGATTGGATGATTGGAAGAGTAAGTTCTACGGGCAGAAGACAGGGTTATATTATCTTATCGTACCCCCGAAATAGTACCCTGACCAATCAGAAGTGATTAGCAACACATGCTTCAAGGTCGATCGTGCTGAATGCAGCATTTCAGAGGATTTCCACTTGGAATTGAGGCGCGTCTGTGAGATTGGCCAGCAAGCCAATGAGCACACTTATTTCTATGCTCACTTCTTGGGGTGCTTCTTGTCATTTTCATTATCAGTGTTTTCCTGCCCGCTCTCGAAACGCGGTCATTTTCATTAGCAGTGTTTTCCTACTTCTGCGTTTTCGAAGTTATTTATGATTGTTTATTAGGTGAGTAATACGATGAATAATGATTCTGTACAAGTTTTAAACTACCATCGTGTCATAAGTTCTGTCCTTTTTATACCGTTTGTGATGGATATGGTTAGTTGGCCCTTCCCGATTTTAGATTCCGACGCCTTCGGAGATGAATCAGACGTTACCAAGCGTCTGTTTCATCCTCTGAGCGTGGCGGACCATTAATTAATGTATCCACCTGCTTGGAAGGGGCAACTATACCATTCCATCACCCTCACACGTTTCTATTGAAAACTTGAAGTTTTCCCAGTTTTTAGCCCATTTGGTTGACGTTTGTTTTTGGCTAAGAAAAACGCTTCTTCTCTCCGCTTTGCGATAGCCTCTGCTGAACTCTAAGCAGAAGTTCTGTTGCTGTGCTGAACAGAACTCTTGAGTTTTAGGAGAGGACGTCCCCCTTACCACCAGACATCTGGAATTCTTGTAACAGATTATTTAAACGTGTTTCAGTCAATGTACCAATTCTTTGGAGTGAAGTACATCAGGGACTTGCCAGTTTTAAGAAAAAACATGGTCAATTGGTGCCGCGGGACAATTCAACTGTGGCTACTCTCTTTCCGCTTCGGAATCGGCCCTGGTGGCCATTACAGTAAAGTAAGGCTCTGTTAATCTATTATGACTGGTATGCTATTGTTCGCTGTTTCCTTGGTCCACTGCAGGACTTAATCAGGTGAAATCCAAAAAAGCATTGGCTACATAAGTACAATCATATGCGAAATCAATTTCTCGAAAATTGACTAAAATTGTTGAGTAAAGAATTGAAATTAATGATATTCTTGCCCGATCTAGATGCCGTAAACGGTATACTGTAAACTATTTGCGGAAATCATATTTTCAGGATGACCTTTGTTATCAGCTGGCACTACCTTTCGGTGGAACGTCAGTCGCCACTGTTCTTCACACGATTCAAGTCTACACGACTGGTAATGCATCATTTTTAAGTAATTTTTACATTTTACGTAGGTAAACCGATCTCATGACGCGTTCATCAAGTTGAAACTATCATCAACATTATTGGGATAATCGGTGCACGAATGTATGTAATGCGGAACTTGGATATTAAGCTTGGAGTGTGTCCAGTTAAGAAAAAGTCTGCTAGGCGTCATTAGGTGAGTCCTTCGAATTTCTCGACTGTAAACGTGGAACTTGTCCCTATTTCATGTTGATTCTCTGAATTGTCTTTACTAGAAGTGATTCACAGACATGTATGACATACTCCAGGTCATGCTCATTGTAGATACGACCTAGTGTGAATAAAAATAAGATGAAAGAGCAAATGAACATTTCACCTCTATTTTATGCGAAGGTATTAAATTTTTGATGCTTTTTGTCGTCAAGTCCCTTTTTTCTAAATGATACAGAATTTTCTCCACTTCGTTCCAAATTTTCACGTTGAGCGACAGTTTTGGAATCTACATTAAATTTCCTATAAGTTGGATCTTATGAGAGAATGCGAGAGAGAGAATAAAAACTTTATTAATGATGTATACCCCTTTATTAACAGAAATAAATATTCTTAATAAACAAAAATGAAATAAAATCAAAAAACTATCACAGAAATTCCATTTTCTCCCGTTAAAAACTCTAATATTACCGTTTAATCACAATCATAGTTACAACTTTATATATAATATATACATATAACGGACGTAATAACAGTAATGTTATTCCGTAAATTTTCCATATTCTGATTTTTGAAATGTCAGCCCTTCGATCTCACCTCTTAGGATTGACTTGGGTTGACGATGAGAATTCAGTCCTAACTTGACCCCATGTGATTCAATAATTTCGGAGGAAAGCTCCGGAGGTACCTGAGGCGAACGAATTTTTCTTAAATTATATTTTCTGATTGTACTTTTCTTGAAAAGTTAAACAACCCATTTTGAGGGTTTTTTCTTCTTGGTGGATTATAAAGATTCATTTTTGAAAATAGTAAACCAAAACACTACTCAATACACAGTGGAGTTAAAATGGTGGGTTGGAGGCATTCTGCTCCACTTTTTAACATGAAATATTCACTAAATAATATGTACTTTCACCTCATTTCGGGTCTTTATTTTCATTGGTGAACCATGGTAATTTTAATAATTCACCCCTAAAAATGTGTTGTCAAACTTTTGGTAAATGCTCAAGGCTATACCTTGACGTATTGCCAAGAAAGTATTGATTTTGATTGAAGACACAGCTCGTGATTGTTTTGTTTAGGTAAATTTCAACAGTACGATTACGGCGTTGATGGTAATAAGCGCAAATATGGGACGAGCAGTCCACCGCTTTACGACTTGACACGAGTGACGGTCCCCACTGCTGTTTTCTGCTCTGGCCTCGATGTCTTCGTGCCGCCTAAAGTAGGTTTTATATTGAATCTAAGTGATCTTGGATCCCTTTAAAACCACATTTCAAAACCCATGTATTAATAAACTTAAAATAACATCACGTTTGTCGTGAAACTGCTCAAATTTCAACAGGATTCAATATCCTTCGATACTTCTGCAGATCATATCTACCTTTTTATAGTACTGAGGGTTGAACTTGCGAATCGTGAAACGATTTCTGCCTGCCTTTGAGGTTTGTT
Source organism: Creontiades dilutus (assembly GCA_031894815.1). NCBI lineage: Eukaryota > Metazoa > Arthropoda > Insecta > Hemiptera > Miridae > Creontiades > Creontiades dilutus. The sequence goes on from JAVIWC010008066.1 coordinate 743,554, forward strand.
GCAATCCTGTCAATACTGGCGTTGGGCACAATGCGTCGCGAATATCACTATTTTCTCCACAGACAATTTAGCGAACTCACGTTTTGTAGCGCTTAATGTATTCATCGGGTATTTACAGCGAACACAGTTCAGTCACAATCAACTGATAATAGGATAAGAGTTTGTTTTGGTGATTAGATGCTAGTGGGTCAGTGGACAACTAGGTGTGCTACCTGAAACTTCATCTTTGGTTCATTCTTTGGACCTGGATAGAATCAAACTCTTGTGTTCTTCTTCCATTCGGAGCATGGACGGAGTGTGCTCTTGGACAACGAACTCCTAAACCCCCTCACCAAAATCACGACTCCACCATCCTCTCACCCATTCTGAGGCTATGTTTGGCGCCGTGGGTTTGAAACTCTTCTGCTCTTCAATGACGATTCATGGGGAAAATTTGGAGAACAGTGTGGTAATATTGTTATTATCAGGTGTCTTTTTCATTTTGGCCAGGGGGTGCAAATTAGGGATGGGACATCGACATCGATATTATCGAAATATCGATGTTTGGCTTCAATATTACGATGTTTTGCCATCGATGCCACTCATTCGATAATATCGATGTTTTGGCTCCGATAACATCGTTTGGTTTACTCTTCACTCACTGTGAAAACTCCATCTAGTGTGCTACCTAACGCGAAAAAAAAGAAATATTAAAAATTCTTAGCTCTTCTTATTGAGAGAAAGCTCAAATTTGCACAAAAAATCTATCTAAGCTTTCAAAAGGCTAAGTTTGAAGATGGGCACAATCGCCTCACTCGAAGGGGAGATTTGGGGAATTTCAAATGGGGGAAAATTACCCGAAAACCCCCAAGTAGGTGACTCTCTATTATGTAGGTTTTGTCACGCTAAACACGACGGTGAAATCGGATTGGAGGTATCTCAATCCGTTCTAACTAGAGCAGTTTGAAGATACAATATCGTAATAAAACAAGGTACCTAGATGGGCAAATATGAAAAAAAATTATGAGATTCTTCAGCCTTCAAAAATTTTAAAATTAAAATGAGGTATCACAAGTCAGAAAATAAAATGGTTTTTTGCTTAATTTTCCTCATGCAAAACTAGTTTGAAAATTTGCTCATTTCGTCAAACTTTTTGTCATCTTCTTCAGCGTTGAAATACCTTTAAAATGAGATATCATTTGTCACAAAATAAAACTGTTGATTTTGCATCAATATTCCTCATAAAAACCGTGTGATAAGGATGCTGTTAACTGATAAGGACACAAATATGTTTTCTCTCGATGTCCCATCCCTAGTGCGAATGCACCTGTTCTCCTGTCAACAGCCGCCCTTGGTAAGGTGGTGTGGTATGCGGCAAGCCCATACATTTAAAGGTCTACGGAAATTCGTCCTTTTAACAGTGCAAGGATTTGCCCCTTTCATGGTGGGTGGGATTATCCCATCTTTAAAAATGGGTATACCCCAACAATGCATACAAGTGATAACGGGAGATTCGGTTCGGGATTGTTGAGCTAAACAATGAGACTCATTCCTCCAAGTTGTACCGTGAAAATAGCTCAAACCAGTATTGAAATAATTTAACTTGGACTGAGACGAAATATTACAAGAAAACAAAACACACCCAAAATCCGCTAGAGTTTAGGGGAGCAACTGATTTTATCAAGATGGAACTGCTCCCTGGCGGTCAAAATGGTAACTGCACGGATTCCCTCTAAAAGCCTCAGCGTATTTTTGCCCCAAGCGGGCAATTGCCACCACCTACTATAGTAAATATTTTATGATTTCAGAGTGCGGAGAAACTCGTTTCAGAAGTCAGCGGCCCTAGTTTCTTGTAAGTGCAATCTTTCCTATCCCTTATCATAATCTTTGAGCCAATTTTGTCATTCGTTTTCTTGAAAATTATGGTGGAGATTCAACAAACACTCCTGGTGAGATGCAAAACTCGAATAACTCCATGGCACTTTCTAGCACCACGCTCTCTCTTCCTCTCCACATCCCAGCTGCAGGATGCCAAAGCACCTGCTATCTTCTTGGCAACCACATTATGACGTGGTCCAAGGACACTGAATAGAGCAGGTTTCCATGTGAGCCACCTATGTAGCCATCCTGACGGCATAAAGATACATATCGAGGGTGAAGTGGCAACATGACCTATTTGAAATAGGGCTGGGCAGCATATCCTATCTAAGACAGTGCTGAACAACATGACCTAAGTGTTTTTTTTTTTTTTTTTTTTTTTTTTAATTTTTCAGGAAAGGTATAAAACTTTATTTTTCACATTATTTATGAAAATTATGAAGTAAACATCTGAATGAAAAAGAGATAATTGAGGACTTAGCTGGAAGAAGGGGTTATAATCCAAACAGTGTTTCGAGATATCGACCATCAAAGTTTTTCTAATGCTGCACTGTATTCCGCTGGCTACCCTTGACATCATCCACATTTAATTTGACTTGAAAGACTATTCATGAAGAAAGAAAAGAAGGTTGTATATCAATAAGCTTCATAGTTTCGTCTAGATTGGAGAAATTCGAAAACATGTTATAACCCTTTTCCAGAGAACGCAATTTTCTTACCCCCTTCTTCAACAGGACATCTTTTCATAAATTTTTGTAACTAATCTAGCACCTATAGATGATACTGATTCGCTATTTTTCATATATTGATATATTCAACTTCATATATTGAAAAACTGTAAAAAAAAAAAAAACTTCTCAAAACAATATTTCACCTTCCAAAACCGTGACTAGAAAAAAAGGAGAAAAATCACACGTGAAATAGCGTTCTCTGGAAGAAAGAATTAACGAGCAGGTTGTAGAAACAATCCTACTAACATAATGGAGCAAGATATTTGGATGAAATTTTCAGAGCTGCCAATTCAGGTGTCAACGAATCCAAAAATGCGGTCTTTGGAAAATGGGGTTATGGCGGCATACGTCTTCCAGCCTTCTTCCAGCTACGTCTTCAATTCCACTTTTACTCACCAATAATCTAGAAGAACGCTTCGTCAGACCCCTCAAATCACTCAAATAGGTCATGCTGATAGACCATTATCTGATAGGCTGTGTTGGTTCTCTTGCCAATGTTAGCTCTAAAGTTGTTCAAACTAGAAACTTCTCATTACCAACAGTTTGAGATGAAAATCGTGCGTCCAACTGTACCAAAAAGTCAAAATGCCCAAAATCTCAGTTAGGTCATGATGTTTTGCACCAACTCAGATAGGTTGTGTTGTCCAGCTCAGGTGGGTCATGTTGCAACTTCACTCTCGATACGCTCCTACAAACTCACTTGTTGCATCCAAAGCCCCTTTGAACCTAAGAACTTATGTGAAAAATTGCATTATGGCGCCAAAGATAGATTATTTTTTCAATTACATTTGCCACATTCACAATATAAATGATATATTTTGATACATAATAATAAATAAAATTATACATTAGAAGGAAAATGCTTTTACAATTCAAAAAATCGGGACAGTAGTCCTCTATGGTTCTCTAGCCAGATCATTTAAATGATTAATTTTACACATTTAAGTACCAAAGATGAAAAATTGCCTACGCAACCTACAAATATGGGATTCTAGCTTAGAGGAGGGGAGCTAGCAAACAAAGATGAAAAAATCTGTAGATTAAACCAGAGCACCAGAGAGGCTAGTGCACCAAGGTGGCAGGTACACGAATGACCCCCTCGGGCGGACAGAAAAGTGGTGATGTCGGGATAACAAAGGGCGGAAGGAGCCCACCCGAAGGTTAGTTGAAGGAGCGGGGGGGGGGGGGGGGAACTGTCGGTTCAGTCGCTAAGAACTGGATTGTACTCCTGTTAATCATTTAAATGATAACGATTTTGAATACCTAATGATTACAATGGTAGAATTTGATCTGGTGAAGTAAGCGAACAACTGAAAATAAAGTCCTAAATTCGTTGAAATACTTTGTGATGTGTTCTAAAAATGTAGATAGATGAACCAAGAAAATATTATTTTAGTCTCCTCCCCCCCTCCCCTCTCAAAAGTTGATGGTTTTCGTTTCAAGAAAATAGTCTACATATTATGTAGATTTCAAAATTCAAATAAAAAAAAATCCAAAATTTTACTGAACATTGCAGTATTTATTGAAATTTTTCTTTTTTCTTTGTGATAGCTTAGCTCTTTCGCCATTCGTTGACCTCATCAGGGCTTAGTTGTTGTCATTAGTATATTTAGTGTGCAACCTCCTTCATGAGTCAACCTAGTTACAATCCTTTATTAGTAGGTCAAGTCTTGCAAATGGGTTTCTGTGAGGATGCTTTCACGTTTCACTTTTATAATTGTTATTAGCATGATACTTTAATTTTATGGTAGAATTTAGTAGAAAAGTACTTTATTAGGCTTAATAAAACCCTGAAACTCATGCTGATTAGTGTCGGTTTTCGATGTACAATCATGAATAACTATTCATATAATTTAGAATATGATTATTATTTATTATAGTAATGACTATATTGTGTTGCCATCGTTGTGTTTAGGCGCATCATGGAAGGGCTTAGTCACGTAGGCGCTGCCGTCGATTCAGATTTCAGGTTCTTCCTGCAAGACGTCCTCGACGTCGTTGACTCGATGACAGGAGTGAGAAATAGCAAGAGCTTCACTTGGAGGCCGAGCCGCGATAAACTTGACAAAACTGTCACTGATGAATCAGGTGAACGGATAATTACGCCCTAAATCATTAGCGACGAAGTTGTGGAAACCCACATCAAGAAAAACCACAGAGCTTGTAGGAGGAATCGTAGTCTGTTCCAACAAATTTCAAAAGAGTTACAACTTTAAATCGATTTCGACGGTTAGTTCATCATCAATAACAGAACAATAACTATAGTTATTATTATTATAGCTATTATTATAACAAGTAAACGACTCTCAATCAAGTAACTCTTCCAATTTTTGTGGAAATAGGCGATGTTTTCTTCTACAAACTCGGTTCTTTTTTCTTGAGCTGATATTTCATGGTAGAGAGGATCCGAAATTCGTTGCCCAACAAATATCACCACGTGCGATTGATTTTAACGAACCCCTTAAAAAAATGAAACTATTGAAATGAACATAAAAATTTTAAGGCCGGTGAACCCGCGAGAAATTTAGTTTTCTCGTTTTTGTTCGATGGTATCCAACTTCTACCTTTGAGGGGAGTTAACATATTTTTAAAACAGCTCAAAGTTATATCACAACGGCGTATTATCCTAACCCCTTCACCTCAACCACAACTTTTCTTGTCTGCCAAGTCGTTAAAACGAGAAAATGAAAAAATTGAATTAAAGAATTGGTATTTCCAACTTTTTCATCTTTAAAAATGACATTTTCTAAGACAGATTACCTCGGACTGATCAGGGACCCATCTCAATCGATTCGGCGTTCAAAAGTACTCGGAAATGACACCACCACTTGCCTATGTCAGTAAAGACCTCGATAAGCAACTTTCTGGCTCGTTTTTGAAATCGTTTTCGGAGCCTAACAGCTTAACGTTTGAGGCGGTTGGGTTGGCTAGAAGTTAAGACCAACTAAACGCCAAATATTTTCCTGTACGAAAGGACGGATTCTTTTCATCAATTCTAAGGCCTCTAATTTGTAAGACAGAGGGTCATTGTAGATTGTGTATCTTACATTACAGGTTTATTTTTTTGTCGATCCCAATTTTACTCTAACTACGCACCTATCCTCGGAAATGTGGAATTTAATGGTGGGAGAGAAGAATTGGATGATGTTACACCGAAAAACTTGCTGAATTCTCAACGGATTCATGTCATTCTTTTTTTCGTTCAATTAAGATTTGGGTTTACTTTGTCAAAAAATTGCAGAACTTTTGATTTTTATTATATTTTGGAGGTATATGGAGGGGGAAAACTGTGATGAATCATTTTATCTTCACGCGACGTTATTGATTTTATTTTGTTCGACCTTAATTTTAATCTGGATGAAGAAAAAGAGAGATATTGCGGAGGAAAGCCGAAAACACTGTTTAAACGGGTGGTTTTGTGTCCTATCAAATCGTTTTGGAGCTCCTTGGGTCACAACTTTCTGACCGGAATCCATTCAAGCGCTGCTCATACAGTTGAAGTCACAGTGGAAGGGCTGGAAAATCTCACTCTGGGATCAAAACACCCGTATAAATAAGCCCGGACCAGCACAAGGGGATTAATTCAGATCCTCTCTCTTCATTCCGCCACTCTGTCCTAAACCTTCTCTGCTCTTTTAAAATGTAGCCCTAAATTCACAGGTGTTGTAGCCTGCTCTGCTTCCTCCATCTATCTCTTGGGGTCAAAGCCGTTATACTTGTTCCCTCATATTTACAGTGGGTTTCCTCTAAACCCTTGCTCCTGTGCGAATGAGTTGTCAGGGAATTTCTTGCTCCTCGACGAGTCGTATCTGACGCCTGAAATCAACTTGGGTTATCGGTCCCTTCGTTACCCCTTCAAGGAAATACGTAAAACACCATCATGTTCAAATACCTATTTATTATCCAAATTTAATTCTTCCAAATTAGTTCACCCGTTCAAAATTCACAAGTTCGAAATTTCGCGACTTAACACCAAATTATCATCCGTTCAAGTTTATGTCCCCATAATTTCACAACACTAAATTGTAACTAATAAATGAACTGCTCATTTTTTGCAGGACGTTTGAAAACAAAAGCAAATGAGACCCTCAGGCAGGCGTGGAAGGGATGACTTCCTCGATAAATCCTCATATTTGAGTTACCACAAGCAGACGCCAACCTACCTATCTTATTTTATTTGCAACTGATAGATCTAGATATCTAAATATTAAACTTGTCGATTGTTCGTCGTTCAACTACTAACAAGATGAGATTTGGGCAATTTTTCTCGCTCAAATGCTACATAGTTGGTTTAACAATCTGAAAAAAATTGTTCGGGTCATAACTAATAGACTAGGGAATAGAGCATGTATTTGAAAATCAGAGCTGCAAACAATAAACGATAATTTTTATTTGTTACTGTTATTTTTATTTATTATATTCTTTTCATTTTACTTAAATTCACCATTTTCGAGTTTTTCTACAAATACTAACTTTTTTTGAGATTTTTTAATAGAAAAAATAATAATTGAGACAATTTTTTTCGATAATTCATTATTTTTTCAAGAAAAATACGGGGTTTTAAGGTTCTCAGAAAATTTAACAATTTCCACGAAAAAGTTTTGAAGATTTTCATCGGCGATTCGCTGAAAACATGAACCCATTTTGAACCAAAATTGAAGCTTTTTTGTTATATTACATTTTTAAAACTTTGTATGGCCGATTTTCATCGAAAATTCACTATTTTTCGGAAAAAGTTTTCATTTGAAATCCACTGTTTTTTGAAGTTTTATTTTATTTTATTTTTTAAAGCCTTAGTTTTGAAGGTTTGTAGTGAACATTCTCCTATTTTTTTAGAGGACTGGAATTTTTTCCAACAATTTTCCCTTGTTCAGCTCCTCAAAATACATGGATTTTGAGGTACCAAGAATTTCGGCTAGGGTTTCTTCTTTTTTACCCCAATGTGCAGCGTCAAGAATTTTCTATCTGACCATTTCTACGAGAAAGTATCTTTTCTAATCTTCTCCTCCAAATGTAGGTCGGTAGGTACATGAATTAATGCACCATAGCCACCAGTTGAGATACAATACACGTATTCACCTGATGATTAAGTAAATACAGTTGTTCCGACCTTGTTTCTGGATTTAGAGACAATACAACACAGCTCCTGATTGAAAGAAAGTTTATTGAGATGAATTAAAACACGTTATTTTTACGGCATTTATTTAGGGCAAACAGAAACACAAGTCAGTTGCTAAAAAACAACATATAAAACTAAAAATATCACAGAGTAGTTTACAAATTGGCAGCAGTTTAGAGTGCTCATTAGATTTGTGTTGTTTTGTTTACTGATGAATTGAAACTCAGTCATTTAATACTTGCACATAATATTTAGCATCAACAATGTCACATATGCCTAATCGTAACTTCAGGATCAAAATCTTATAGTTCCGTTAGCCCGAGCAGTATTACATTGCGAAATTATTTCGAGCAAAACAGCTACCCAACTTTAACTGAGAAATACCAAATACTTTATAATAATCGTTTACAATGATTCAATTTTTAGAGACAAAGCATTTATTAATTCACTGAAGATCTTTAGACAAAGGCGATGCGAAATAGTGCAGACGAAGAAATCGATTTTCACATTAGCTTACAATTAGATTTGAAGGGCGTACTGGGTTTGGGCCTCTTGGAAGAGAAGGGGCACTGGAAGCGCGTTGTGTTTAGGCTGGTGTTAAGGCCTCGTCCTACGTGAGCGGGAGTCGGGCGATTTCAGCGTTACTGGCGATACCGGCGATTTACGCGAGTGCACGCGTTTACAGCGGGAAACACCACTAGTGTCCTATGTGCGAGCGATGCCGCGAATGGAGGAGAGCGCGTTTTAGTTAGGTTAGTTCCGTACCTACCTTGTCAATCAATACGATGAGTGTTTTTTCTGAATTTCTTACAGAGAGAGATGATTTGCGTTCGCCTGAAGTAGTCCAGCTCTGTTCAATTACATTTCTAATAAACGTTTGCAGAGGCAACCATCTCATGAAATTTATCAATTAAAGAACTAAGTAATACGGGGAATTTATAACTCTTCAGCCTATTCTTGTTTTCTTATTTCGTTGATAAGTGACAACAACATTGTTCTGACTAACCTCGCAAGCACTCGAGAAACGATTTTGACTCCTACAGACTTGGACAACTCCAATAACCTTGGCAACAGATGTGAACAATCGCGCGATTGTAGCGGGAGTAGCGAGAAAAAATCAAACCGATTTGATTAAATCAAATTAATGAAATTTTCAAGCTGCGTGTATCACAACTCTGTTATCATAGTTTGATCGGAAAATCGCCCGCCCCGCAAAAAAACGCTGAACCCACCCCACCCGCTGGTATCGCTTAGTTCCCGCTCACGTAGGACACGGCAAAGCTATGATAACAAAGTAACACGATAAGAAGGCTATGTGTCAGCAAAGCGTTAGGTGCGATAGCTGCGTCCGACGAGATTGATCCGAAGTTCCTCAAACAGAAATCCAGACAGTTGACCCTTGAGATTCGATTTGATTGAGGAGTAGTTTGAAAGCCATTGTGGAAATATGCTTAATGTTATCGATAATTTTAAGTTTACGGTACGCCGCACAATGTCTGACGGGTCCATAAGTTTTAGGTGTTGTCCTAAAAAAGATATTTGTACAGGCTTGCACAGGCTCGAGCGTATAGCGAGGATCCACTAATATGCCCAGGAAAGGTAGGATGTGCTGCGGAAATTGGACCGCATTGCAGTATCAGCAAGACCAAGACATTCTGAAATACCTCGAGGCGGTCAGGAAACGGTGTGATCCCCATTTCGAGGGTAACGAGATTGACGACGAGCTTTGATTTTCACTGAATACTTGAAACTAGGGATTATGACGACCAATGTTTGTTAGTATCTGCAATGATGACCACGAACAATGATTTTACATGTACAGTTTTGGCAAATATCCTTTTTGTTGGCCCAATCCCATTACTTTTCGCTATACAGCCTGGCCCAGACTCATTGCTTTTTGGCCCGAATCCATTGCATTTCCGAGCGAGTAGCCCAAACTCAGACCGCCCGATTCGATACTTTGAAAAACGAATAAGGAACTCAATTCGCTCTGAGAGAACACTCCACGAACCCAACTATCTAGCTACTTGAAAATTGTGTAATTGGAAACCATTCCTTGTTGTTCTTCCTCTTATTATTGCTGTTAAGCTGTATCGAGCTCTGGAGAAAAAGGGAAATAGAGATGTCGTTTGCTTATGATGAAAAGTGATCAACATTTCTACTCGGGTTTAACTCCATTTGGAGTATTTTCTCAATACGCAACATTGAGAAGACAAAGTTCTGGCCATGGATGCACATTTTGGGATAAGTACAAAAATTAGAAATGTTTTTTATGATTATTAATAAACAACAATCATGCTGTATGTTTATATAAGCGCGTTGAATCAGGAGGGTATCTTTTACAAGAAGAAGCATAATTATTCTCGCAGCCTATCAATGTATAGCCATGATGGAATGTGATCGTAGTATAGGACAACTTTAGCATAACTCAAATGCTGAGTACTCTCGTTTATGTCCGCCTGATGGACGATTCAATTCAACCGTTTGTCTGAAGCGAAGGCAGATTGAATTGGTACAAGATCACCTAATAATTTTGTCATTATGTTGACCTCGTTAGTTTTGATTTCTCGCCTGTATCCTGACCTGGATTGGGGGACTCGTCTGAAGGGTCACGACCATTTTGTACTTGAGGTCTTCACTCCTCGTGACTGGGAATATTTTGCAAGATCTGATTATTATGGAGACAGCGATTTTCATCTCCATCATGGCGAACTTCTGTCCGATGCAGTTCCTCGGCCCAGCGCTGAACGGGATGTAGGAGTACGGGTGGCGGGCTTTTGACGACTCCAAGCTGAACCTGAAATGTATGCAAGTTTGTTTTTCTAGTCTTCAAAAAATTATAGATTTGACAATGTGAAGTCCTTGGAACAAACAGTACGAGCATTGCGCCATGAGTGTGTAGATATTTCTAGACACACGCCTAAAAACCTGGGCAGAATCCACTCTTGTCACAATGCAAGGTATGAACAATCACTGGTGATGCATAAATTCCTTGCAAACCACCTCAAGAATAAAACAATCAAGAAACGACTCTGCAAAACATTACTCCAAGGTTTATAATTTATTTAACAACATCAACAACTTCTGGAAAAATTCGCTCACGCCATTGACAGTTTTCATTTGGTTTCCTTATTAGAGCTGGTGGATCGTTCAGTCCTATTGATTCGGCTGCTTGGAGCGATAAGTAATCTGATCGAGATTGGAGTTGAATAAATAATGAATTGGCAGTAAGAGGCTTAGTTGAGACACTAATTGAATACAAAATGATGCTTTGAGTTTTTAGGAGTTAACAAATTTTAAAACAAGACAATATTCTTGCATAACTTCCAATACCGACATAATTTTTGGAATATAACTAACTGTAGTCTTTATACCTTTATACAGGTATTTTCCACAATTCAGAAATGCAATACCTACGTTATTAATCCCATAGACATCTCTTGTTACGAATTGTCAGATTGAGATAGTAAAAAATGACATCAGGGTCTGCCGTAGTCTTGAACCCTAACATCATCCAAAAGGCATTAGGTATTATTTTTTTAATATTATGATTGTACGGAAGTAACAGTAACTAACCTCTCTGGATTGAAGGTTTCGGGGTCGTCCCAGTACTTGGGGTTTCGGTGGGTGTGGTAGATGTTAATCAAAACCAGGCAACCAGCAGGAGCAATATATCCGCCAGCTGTTGATTGGAATAAATATAATAAAAAGAATAAGATAAGATAGGTATGCATTCCATTTACTACATTGGTTCGTTAAGATTAATGGTACGAAGGAGCATAATAGCGTCTCAGTAAGCGATAGTGGACACTGTTCCCAAATGTCCAGCGATTGTGAGGAATTAATGTGTAGCCCCCCTTTGAAGCCACCAGGGTGGCCAAAAGCCTTACGACCCTATTTGGATGTTTTCTGGAAGTGGCCCTAGCCAGTCATCTCCACGCAGTTACTTCCCCATCACTGTACAGAGCGGGCAAATATCTTTATGTTTATATCCTAAAAGTTGCCCACCAGAATCTTCTACACTCAATACTGTCTTTAATTCCACCATAGCTCGTATCTTGGAGGTGCATGAAACCTGTCCTTTGAACGCCCACCATTTCTTATGAATCGACCAGTGGATAATAGATAAGGTACTTGTGCTGGTTGAGTAATAGAAAGTTGTGTGATAACTTCCGTATTTAAAGTCCACCATGAGGGGTACCTATGTAGTAGAAAAATTCATTTGCGCCATTTACAGTACTCACCCCAAAAACTGCTAGTTTTGAAGGTAGCGAACCTTGTATGCCAATCTACAACGAGTAGCTTACTGGTGGGCATCCGCTGGCCGAAAAGGTGGAAGGGTCATCTCCTTGGAAGGAACACATTATATAAAATACCCACACCCCAAAATCTACTTAATTGACCATTCGTTACGAAACAGTGCAAACACCATCACTTTTTCTTCCCTAGGTGGTTCTTTTTGAGCAATCAGCTCACTGAAGGAACTGACTGCCTGAACTGATACTCAACTTTTCTTGGGAGAATCAGTAACAATCGTGGTTATAATAGTATTTATCTTTGTATCGCTATGGGTTTTGCACCACTTCTGTTTGTGAAGTACATGATAGAGATGATGATGTAGTGTAGTCCCCCCTTTCAGGCCCAGAGGGTATGTACAGGCTGCAAAAATATCCCAGGCTCCTCAACCCTGAAGAGGAACTGTATACATCCATCACACACCTGAACTATCAGACAGCAGAGGGAAGATTTGGAATCCAACTCAACTGATTTATGACAGAGTTAATAGTATAATGTGGTTACTTCTTCAAGAATTGAGCTGTGTTGAGCCTGCAACACCCAGAGGTTACCCCAGAAAGAATTCTGGTTCATGTGATAGTTTCCAGGAATTAATCCATGACAGGCTAATGCCGGGTAGGCGAAAAATATATCTAAATTACTTACGGAGTTTTACATCTTCGTCGATCTTCCTGAATATTTGGGGAGCTGGAGGGTGTAGCCTCAAACTTTCCTTTATCACTTGATCGAGGTAATGCATCTTGGACAGATCTTCTTTCGTTGGGTCACGGTCACTGTACCCAAATATTTCCTGTTGCTCTTGATAAACTTTTTCCTGTCAACAGATTCCGAAATTGCTGATAAGAAACTAGCAGTATGCATGATTTACAACCAAATAGATCAGGCCTACCCGAAATACATTTCACAGACCGATTTGAGCGAAATTGCAGAATAACTAATGAAAAATGGATAAAATCAGCGTCATCTTTACAGATAGAAGGGAACATTACCTGCACTTCAGGGTTTTCTCCAAGATGCATCATGATATACTGTAGCCCCGTGGTGGTCGTATCATGACCCTGCCAAATCATTAAAAGTTGGTCATTAATGAGGGTTTTTAAAAGTCAGTTGTCATAATCATTAGGGAGGGAAAACAGTAATGTTCACATTTAATGTAATTAATGTACATGTATATAGATTGACATTAGACTAGTCTTTTATATTGTATTTACTTAAAAAATTTCCCCTTACATGGTGGAACAAAATGTATTCTGTCAAAACTATATGGGCAACCGCTCTAGACTGGTGTGATGTAGATCAGGAAGTTGTACAGTTCTTTCCAATGGAACCACGGATTTCACATATAACCGAAAATGGGGGAGAATCACATTCTATTTAGTGGATGTGATGGATATGAAAAGTTTAACTTCCCGTTTCTTGAAATGGCTAATATTAAGATTTCTAGCTTCAAGGGTGCCCTTTCGGTGTTGCAGGGATGCCACCTCAATCCTTTGAAGGGGAAACAAGTCCATTCCATCATATCCTTAAAATGCTATGACTGAAAACCTGGAAACAAATTTTTTTAAACAGGACCAACAATGTCCATAACATTTTTTTATTTAGGATCGACTTCCTAATATTCCTGGTAACTCTTATAGTAATATCAGGGGTGCTCATGTGTGTTTTCCCCCCCCCCCCCATGTAAGTTGGTACACCCTCCCCTAAACAAAAATGTGAAAAACACTCGTAAGCACCCCTTATTCTATCTAAAACTAAAAGAAGATTTATGCAGACATTGAAAAAACGCTGCAAATTCTTTCACTAGGGTTTATTATTCAATTGGCTTGCGTTCATGATTTGAATGTCTACTAAGCTTTGGAGTGTGCGTGTTTCACAGGTAATAGAGAGCGATTATTGAATTTCAGGAGATACGCATAGAGCACGTAAATCTGTTCTCAACCAAAAAACCTATTTGGATTGTTCAGTTGATCATATTTGTGTGCCTCCTGAAATTCAATAATCGCTCTATCAATTGTGAGACACGCACACTCCAAAGCTTAGTAGAAATTCAAATCATGAACGCAAGCCAATTGAATAATAAACCCCAGTGAAAGAATTTGCAGCGTTTTTCACAGGTGATAGAGCAATTATTGAATTTCAGGAGGCACACAAATATGACCAACTGATCAATCCAAATAGGTATTTTGGTTAACAACCGATTTACGTGCTATAATAATAATAAACCCCAGTAATAATATTGAATAATATTCACCTGTATATTATCAGCGTTTCACGCATATCAGAATGCTTCAACCCATGTATCGGCTATAAACTACAAGTATCCACATCGGCTATCACTCCAGTATCCACATGCACTACAACTCGCCGCTATCGGCATCACTAGGTTACAACAACCAACAAGGTTTAACAATTTTGTGTAAATCAGATCATTTATTTATTTAAACTAAAACTCACGGCAAACATGAAGGTATCAACCTCTTCCCGGATATCAGATTCATTCAGCTGTACTTTCGTGGACAGTTCCAGGAGAGAATCCAAAAACACATGTCGTTTCTTTCCTGGAAAAAATGTAAATTGAGTTATTTCCGTAAACGAAGATGTAGAAATAGGTTGAACCCTTAGAATACTTGGACGAATGAAGATTGTATTATAGAGCTAGTTGATTCTATAAGTGGAATGAGTATTCATACATGTGTTCAGATAAAAATAATTGTCTTGGGCCCAATTCAAAAGAGATCAGAAAGCCACAAAACATATAGGTATGCAAATCCTCTCCTGTCCACCCCAGAAAGATTTTTTTTTTTTTTCGTGATTTTATTTATTGCAACTGATTGTAGGATACATAATCTAGCAATATCTCATAAATGGACACGATGTACAGGGTGAGATTTCAACAAACAACCCTTCAGAGTATCACACTGTTAACTGGAATACACTTCACTATAACTTTCACAGCACAGTCAAGTCCAATGGCTTGTTTCGCTTGAGGCGCCGCAGTTCTCCTTCGTTGTCCAAAACGTTGAGTATCTCCGGATTCTTGTGCTGGTAGGGGCGTTTTTGGTGCTTCTGGGCGCATTTTATGATGATTTCGTTGACTGTTTCCATCCTTAGGTCACGATGAATGTCATAATTTCGCATATAGCAGGAGGCACCAACTATACTTCTCAGGTTTTTGTTCTAACAAGTTCGTATTTTCTTTACGTTAGTCTTTTTGGCACAGCCCCACAGTTGAATCCCGTATGTCCAAATAGGGCGTAAAATCTGTTTGTAGATAAGCAGTTTATTGTGAAGTGAAAGACGGGAGTCCGCTCTCAGCAGCCAATACATTTTCCTGTATTCAATCTTCAGTTCCTCCTTTTTCTTCTCGATGTGACGATTCCCCAGCAATTTTGAATCGAGAGTCATACCCAGACATATCACAGTGTCAGAGTATGGGGCTTTGTTCGAGTTCAACACAAGTTCTGGGGCTGTGATTTTTCGGTTGGTGAAGTTAATGTGAACTGACTTGAATTAGTTCAGCTTCATTCTCCGTTTCTTGGTCCAGTTTGTAACCTTGGTGGCGGCCTCTTGTAGTTTTTGGGTTGCGTCTTCTACTTCTTCGTAAGGCCAGTACTGTACCTCAGAAAGATGACGTTGGATAAGGAATGTATCTGGGGCATGAAGGGAACAATAAAATCCTATGTGTAGTTTTTTTTTTTTTTTTTTTACATGAGGAGTAATTGATGAAAAATGATCGGACGAGGTTCAAAACGGGAGTAGCCCGACAGAACGAATTAGCCTACAGGGTGGTGGTACAGGTGCTATGACATTTACATGCCCAGTAAACCCATCCAAAAATGCAGGAATCTTGTTGATACAGCCGATCAGCTGCAGAGGACGTGTTCTACTGGTACCGTTGGCATCCCATCATCACCCATTTTTTCAAGATCGCACCTTAAGGAATAGCGGCCAGAAGATCCACAAGTTTGCAAAGGTCTTGTCGCCTCAGGGACAGTAAAGCATTTGCGCACTTCCTTGAGATGGTTCAGAACCACTTGGCCCATCTTTGCTTAGGAGTATTGTGCCTGTGAATCTTTCGTGTTTTGTCCTCCATTTTCTGAACTTATTAAGTTACGGAACTCTTGGTAGCGACTAGTTGAGGTTCAAGTTCAATTGGGCTGGACTCTGATACCTCCAGCAAGGCGATCAACTTCTTCGTAGTTCTATTCTTCCCCACAAGACTATATCCATAAGAGTATCCTGTATCGGTAACCTTCAAGAGTGTATCCTTAATGGACGAGGCCATGATATGCTGTGAAAGCAACATTAGCTTCTTTTCTTGGACTGCAGCCCTGAGTGACAGTAACAGAAGATGACATTGTGTTCTGCTGTTTCCGCCCCTCTTCACGACATTCCACCGCCCACACCCATTTTTCTAAGTGGTACCGTGAGAGACCAGCGTTATTTCGTTCTGAAAATGTAAAAATCTTAATGAAACCGTTGCTTACCATCAACATCTGAATAATCTCCAGATTGTTTTTCTTCATTGAAAGCAGCTTTCCTATCGTTAATAACCTGAAAATATATAAAAAAAGTCAATACAATATATTTACGAAACTAAATGTAAAAGCCACAGAAATATGGTTATTTGAACAAAAATAATCCATGGACGTCTACTTCTACAACATGGAATATAGTCATCTGATTTACATGAAACGTCGCATAAATTTGCTCTGTTAACATTGAGATTTACTTAATACTACAGTTTGTGATTAAACGAGCTAAAAATCTACAAAAAATCCTGAAAACTAAAAATTATTGATTAACAGTAAAATATTATGTAGAACAAAATTGTTTGCCATACAATTGATAGTTATTAATTAATGCATACATGAAGTGCTCAATTTTCAACATAATTTTGCATAAAAATGATTGTAATACTACAATTTGAGAAGATTTTCAAGGTTGGACTGTCTGATTGGAAATTTTCAACGTAGTACTGATTGTGCTCCTTAGCAAGTTTCAAGCTAATTGAGCTACTCTCCTCTTTGGCCAAGTACATGATACGAAATAAGTCGTACTCTAGATTTAATCTATTCTATTTCGAAATTCGAGGATTTTGAGTAACAACGTCAACCAATAAAAGAGTGAAAATTGTCATTAGTGTACCTCCGATTTAATTATCAGTAATAACTGCTTTAAGGTACAACACAAAATCATCCAAGATTAGCAGCTAAGTCAGGGTTGAGTAACGTAAAGTTTGAATAATTGCAGGTTTTTGAGGTTTGCTCTGTCAAGAATCCACGAATCTTCAATTTATTTACAGCTGGTCAATAAATGAATTAATTTAATGTCAAATATTTACCTTTCCTGTGAAGCCGTGTACGATTTTCAAATCTTTTGCGTTGGCTTTGGATTCAGACGAGAGGTCGTATATAAAATCGTTCCTTAGCAAAGGGCTAAATGCCCTCTCCACTGCACTTTTCGTTACTCTGGAAAATTGAGATACAAGAAAGTGTTATTAATTATGGTTGATAAATCATTACATTTCCATGAAATAGATTAAAACGTGACCAAGATATTTCGATTGGGGTGAAACGGAAGCAAACCGAGATGTCTCTTCCGACTCACAGAACTAATTTCTGTCCGAATCAAACAAAAAACCCTCTTACTTCGATAGTTCTTGAGATCGCCAAGGTTACTGTCACAACCCGGATGAATGTTGAATTTTTTTTTAACCCCCCTGAAAATTTCATGGGGGGGGGGGGGGGGCAATCCAAATCTGCAATAAACAATTTTCCGTCCGTCCGCCGTACGCACGATTTCTCCTGAAATTTTCAGGAAAAATCTGAAATTTTGGTCCGACAACGCCCCAATTCTTTAGCCAGCACTCTCACTTAATTTAAAGTGCCCTTTAAGGGTTGTCAAAGTTTTATTAAAATCCCTAAAATCTCAAAAAAGTCAAGGCGGCCTAAATTTGGACTTTTTTTGAAGAACTTTCCATGAGAAATCGAATGAGCGCTTCCCCAGGTCCGTAGCTCAAACCATTTCCGATGTATGGCCCGATTTATGGTGCCAACATTTGCGTTATTTTGGTTTATTATTGTTTTTGTTTTGATTGCAGTAACCTAGTGATGTAGTGAACGTGGATACTGGAGTGAACTCCTAAAAGGGTTTATAGCCGATACACGGGTTGAAGTATTCTGATAACTATTGAAAAAAAAAACAACGCTGCAATTTTTTTTACTGCGGTTTATTATTCAATTGGCTTGCGTTCACAGGCGGTAGAGCGATTATTGAATTCAGGAGGCACACAAATATGATCAACTGATCAATCCAAATAGGTATTTTGGTTGAGAACAAATTTACGTGCTCTATGCATATCTCCTGAAATTCAATAAATCGCTCTATCACCTGCTTGAAACACACACTCCAAAGCTTAGTAGAAATTCAAATCATGAACGCAAGCAAATTTACAAAATTGAATAATCAATAATCGCTCTATCACCTGTGAAAAAATTTGCAGCAATTTTTGAAAAAATAAACTTAGGCCAGCAGTTTCGGATAAAAGCGACATCGTTTGGGGCGAAAGGAATATTTAAAATTTTTATTTTTTAATGCACGTACGTAAAGCAACAACTTTTGCGTGGGATTAACAATTGTTATTCTTGGTCAATCACAGTGGTTCATTATTGAAAATAATAAATCAAAATCGGTTAGGTAAGGCGGTCAGGCTGGAATGGAAACTTTAACTGGAAATTTTACCGAGACCGCGTGGCTGGCCACAGCCCAAATAGCACTTTTGATGCTATACGATTATTCTATACATAAAGCTATCTCCCAAGCTTCAATTCAGTTGACGAGAACAAGCGGAAGGACTCTTAACGCCTGTATTTCTATTTCAACTCGTTAAATTTCATTTGGATTTCTACGTGTGTTTCCAAGTTTACCTGGACAGAATTGTCTCTCGTTGTACAGTCAAGTTCTAAGAGTCCACAAGATTATCTAATTAATAAATAATAAACCTTTATGTAATCATTTGTAGCGTTCTAGTTTAAAATATTTTGCACTCGGTATTTCTTGCAACAGCCGACGTAAAAAACGATTGTGTTTCTCTGGAAATTTAAGTTTCCAAATGAAAAGGGTGAGTTCATAAGAAGACACTTTAAGACAGCAGAAAAGTTTTAAAAATCAGTTTAAAATCTTTAAATTCAAGTATTGTACCAGAATTTTTCTTCACATTAAAATTGTTAAAATAGTGTTACCAACTTGAAAAAGTTATAATTACTCAAAAATGTAAGATACAAGAAAAATCAGTTACGTTCCGCTAAATGGTCAAATTTGCTGAAATAAGAATTTTTCCCAGAATATAAATCAGAGCGTTATACATTGTTGTAAGCCTTAATTACCGGAGGGATTGACAACAAATTGTGATTTCGTGGAGATCCTTGAGAACAGAAAGCATAGGTCTGTTCAGATTCCAAAATTTCTCGAGTTATTTATCTGCGCAAAGATGGCAATTCTGACAAGTACAAAACCAAATCCTGATTCTGTTATCATATAATTTTACCGTTTAACAGCAGCGGCGTATTCCTTGCTGCGGGGGTCATCGTCTTCCAGGGAAGTTCCCATGGCGGTTTCTGAAACAGTAAAGGAACAAAATGCAAAATTGTCTGTAGGACAAGGCACAACGTTTGTTTTCACCTTTTTGCCGAACAAAGACTACAATTCACAAGGGTGGTAGCTGGAAAAGATACCTCAGAAACAAGAAAAATTGTTCATTTTCTTTTCGAAAATTCGCCAACAGCTCCACTCTTACCTAGTCTAATCTTACTCGTGAAAGGGCGAGTTTCTGAGTCTCTAGCTCACGTTTGATTTAACATTAAACTTGAAGAATTGAGGACAAGCTTCTACTTCACACCTCTCACAAGACTCAGCTCGGTGAATCAAGGACTGACTGCAATTGGGCCATGGTAATCACCAACAGGCCCTAATGGAACATATTTTATCCTGACACACTAACTTGAAATACTTGCTAAGTTTCACAGTTGTGCAGGAATAAGGACACACTTTAGCTCGTCGGGTAAAGCGAATTTAGCGTTCTTTCTGAGTTGAAAACAGTGTTTCACATGGAAAAGTTTCTCAAGGGACATTTGTTACTGACCACAAATAATTTTGAGCGCTCCAGCTCCCATGATGGGAAACGGTTCGACGGGGGCTCCTTTGGTGGCGATGAACGTGTCCACTATTTGCCTCCAATTCCTGCTCATGCATTCCATGCTGTCCTCGAGGATCTTGAAATGGAAACTTGGGGTCAGCATCTTCCTCCTTGTTCTCCATTTGTCTCCTGGAATGAATAAGAAACTTGATTAACTTGTTGGAACCTGCGCTATACCCAACTATCCATCTATATAGAGAGCATTTTCATTTCAAAGCACACCATTTCTGGCGACTGGAGCAGTGAATACATTGATTTGAACAGGTAGAGCGTGGGGGATTTGGTTCCTATGATTTAAAATTGAAAAGGTTTACTAGGTTCAATATAAATCGAAGTTAATCTTGTAATAAGATAGACGGTCTTCTGGTCAAACCACATTTTTCTTGCACAAAACAAATTGTTTGTCCAAGGACGAAAAGCAAGATAAAGTAGTTTCATGCAGTAGCAGAAGCGGTACAAGCAACTGGAGGAACTGGATCACTGTCGGCAAACGTTTCTCGTCAGGGCTTCAACATTTTCAACAAAAAATCATATCTGCGATCAGAAAATACTCGATTTCACTTCTAGATCCACGAGGTTGGACATGGATGCATCCATGGACATACACGTAGGAATCGGATTAACTTCTAAAAATTCCTTCGTATTTCAATGAAAATTTCAGATATCATTCAAGCTGTGTGTAATTGGGTCCCTGTTGGTCCTCCTTCTTAAAGATTAGTGCACCACACTAGCGGGATTGTGCATTTTCTTACTACGTTTAATTATTTCATTTTACGACCGGTTTTGATGAAGTTTTCTCAAATGTACGGGTTCGGGCTCCCGGAAATCTCCCTATGAATTGCCTCACATTAGTAAAAGCAGTGAGTAATGCTCAAGCACAAGCTAATATTATCTGATACGCCGAGATGCCCAAATGATTCTTATCATTCCTACCACTGATCCTACGTTGCAAGCAGCTAAAGAGAAAAAAACTGTTGATTTGCACTTGCCAGTGCTGAGTAGAAGACCATCCGCAAGCCATCTTCTGAGGATATCGTACTCCGGTCCCTTGTCAATATTCTTGTTGCTCGTCAAAATTACCTAGGCCGAATAATAAAACAATTAGTAGTAAACAATTATGAAACTCTCTAATAAAATTCATAAGAGAGATAAAATTTTGAATTCTGAAAAATCATTTGTCTAATCCCGATAGAAAACTTCAAACTCTGGCATGTTAGTTTTTGATGCACATTGGTTAATGTGTGGGAATTAGTTATTGACATCTCTGCTTACGCTTATTGTTAATATATCCACTCACCTCAATAACCTCAGGATCGCAGCACAAAATGGAGGGTTGACCAACGAAGTATACACTGAACCAAGATCCGTACTTTCTAAACGATTCCTTTTGAAATGGTATGACATCTGCGGGGTTGAAATATCATAAATCAGAACAAATTGTCCCTTGCTGAACAAAGGTTTAAAGGTTCAACAAGTTGAAATTGCAGTTGAACATCCAGTTACTTTCGTTAAGTCCGGAAATTGCTCACGTTGAATATGGATTTTGATAAATACGCGATGTCCAAAATACATAAGGCATTTTATGGAATCTACCGAAATATTTAAATTGAAAAAGCCAGATTTTAAGGGGGGTTTTGTAAAAAATGTTATAATATCATCGTTTTCGCAAATTCGTTTCAGAATCGACTCCTTAAGTTTGTACCATTAATTCTGGTGTGCACAGGAACTTCTCCTTAGAATTTAGATAGAATAATTAGAAACAAATTTGTTCTTTTACCAAAACATTCAAGCATTTCAAACGAAAGAATGGGTTTGTTGGACAAATCGTTAAATTGACCGTTTTCGGCAGCATATTCTTTTTTTTAGCTACAGCTAACACATTCAAATGTTCATGCACAAAAATTAAGCTGAAAAATTACTTAAATTTCAATGAAATACTGGTAGAAAAAACTGGTAGAAAGTGTAAAAACTCGACGATTTGTTTTAAAAGCTACACAATTTTAAGGAAACATTTATCTGCATACAGTTCTTGATACGAAGAATAACGAAAATTTGGTCATTCGATTATGCTATATGACTGACACTTGATAAGCAACTTGAAACTGATAAGCAAACTTCTTTTTTCTTTATGTTTGCAGAGTTTTATGTTTTCAAGACCTTTCAATTTTATTTGGTTTTGACATTTGCGATAATGAAAACTGCTTCTCTGTTTTGAGTGAAGGCCGCTTTACAATCGTTTTCAAGCAATTTTGATTGCGTGGGTAGAAAACTTTGAAATTTAAAATTTTTTGGAAAAGTCAGACCAGTGGTTTCAGTTTTAAATGACACTAGCTGGACACCCGTGCTTCGCATGGAATATACAATTTCTGTCCAAGGCTTCTCCAGTAGTCACGATTTCACAACGCTAACGAACAGCCTATTAACAACCTTAGTAACAAAAATTCGGGAACCAAACAAATCGGTTGAGAAGGATGGCGCCGTTTACGAAGTAGTTTCATGTTTTTAAGTTCTGACCTAGGCTTTGTTGTCCAAAGGGAGTCACTGACCATTTTACCACGACTCCTGTCAAAATAGGTCCGGCAATTTAGCTGTCTATTGGAAACATATGTATGTTCCTACATAGATAAACACATAGATAGAAACAAACATTTATTTATTTATTTATTAAAAATGGGCGAGCCAATTACAAAGATCTACATGTTAGATAAATATAACTAACAGTTTAAACTATGGGGGGAGGGAGAGAGCGAAACAAATTTATTTGCAATCGAAATGAAAGAAAATTGACGCTAGTGTACAGAAAATAATTGATCATAAAAACACAGCTTTGTTGAAGATAAAGGAGAGGAGAGAATATCAATATCGGGATTAGTTTAGTAGGGAGTAATGAGTCGGCACCACGTCGCATTCTGGAGAGTGGTTGGAGGTACATTTAATTAGTAGGTGAACAATCAATTGAGGAAAGAGCCGCTAGGCACTAGGAAGTTGATCCTAGAAATGAGGCAGGGGAAATCCAGCATAGGAAAAACAGGTCACTCATAGAACGATGCGATAGAAGTAGCCTTAAACTACACCTCACCAGCATCAACGGGTAATCAAAAGCGGTGGATGCCCAACATTTATCCAACTTTTCTCAGAGAGACCGTTGGTATGAGAATCATCGTAAGGGGAACAAACTGCAGCAGCGTATTCGATAATAGGCAAAACCAATATTTTGTAGAGCAGTACAATAGCGTGAACATAGGAAAACTCTCGAGTGTTCTCTTGAGAGGTTGAAACACATTGTTGCTTAAGGCAATTCAGACAGAACGATCCTACGTAACATTCTGGAGAGTGGCCTGTGGTTTGTGTGATTAGTAGGCGAAAAGTCAGTTGAGAAACGATCCGCATTCCTTGACCGAACCTGTGGAACTAGGAAGTTGATCCTAGATAGAAGGCAGGGGGAATCCAGCTGGCCACAAATCAATTTGCATAGAAAAAACAGGTCACTCATAGAACGACGCGATCGAAGTGGCATCAAATTACATCTCACCAGCAGCGACGTGTAATCAAAATCGGTGGAGGGGATGCCCGTCTTGTAATCAACATATCTCAGGAAGACTCGTTGGATTCTCTCGAGTTGGTCAATATGTAATTAGACCAAACTACGGCAGCGTATTCGAGAATAGGCAAAACCAATGTTTTATGTACAATAGCGTGAACATTGGAAAACTCTCCAAACCCATAGGATCCCTCCAATGGTTCCTCTTGAGGAAACAGAGATTGAAACTTGAGGCATTACAGCTTGAGGCAAATCAGACAGCAAGATCCTCGTCCTACCTACAGTCTGAGGTTTTGTTGCATTTGGCGACCAAGGTCTAGATGGGGTCGGTTGGATTATTGGTATGTTAGTTTAGTTCAATCTGTTATGCAGCATGGAATTACAGTATGGGAAAGTCCTTTGAAACTAACCTGAAACCACTTTTCATTCTATAAAAGCGCATACTCGAAGTACGCCTCAATGAAATCAAAAACGTTCAATTCGCTTGAACTGTTCAATGTAAGAGTAGGTAAGAACTAGAACATTAAAAAAGGCTGTTTGGAAAGAACTTGCTGACATAAGCATCCTAGCATTACCGCCTCAGAAATACCCCATTCATATCCGACTAGATTCCGTTTGGTAATGTGGTCAATACACAAACTAATACGACGCTATTCACCTTGAGCTCACACTACATCATCATCACAATTGTTTATTTTTAAAGGACTTTTTGGAATTTTAAACTTGTTGTTTAAAAAAAATGAATTAGGATAAAATTTATTCAATAATACATAATAGTTGTGATTAAATAGTTCAAACAATTCTCCAGTAAGGTCTGTTTAGATCAGAGGTTCCCAACCTTTTGTGGCCCATCGCCCCTTCCTGGAGGTTGGCTAACACCTATCCCCCCCCCCCCCCCCCCCTTCAATTTTTATTTTAATTAGAAGTGAAATGTAATAATAAAGCAATTTTATTATTTTAAACAATTTCATTACTGTACCTATATAAAGACAACCAAAGCAGTGTTATCCGGTCACTCCTAAATAAAATAGAAAATAAAAAATTAAAATGTTTACATTTTTTATAGATTTTTTTTTTAAGAACAAAGAAGATCAATTAAGAAAACTCACTGTTGAAAGGCGAAAAAAATGAAAGTTTGAAAACTTTGTGTTATTTTGCTTTTCCAATGGCTGCCCGGCAACTTCAACTGTACAGTACTATTTTGATTTTTCACGCTTTGAATACTCATCGCCCCCCAATCGCCCCCAACTTATTTATCGCACCCCTGATAACCCAAATCGCCTACTTGGGGGCGATCGTGCATAGGTTGGGAACCACTGGTTTAGATGATTAATCAGTGTGAAGTACGATACATTTTCAAAGTACCTACCTATTACAATGAGACTGTTTATAGACGCTATTCTGGTGGGCAGCAGGGGGCGTGCCTTAAACGGGCTATGGTGAGTTGTTTACAGACGGTATTCTTGTCGAAAGCGGGGGCTTTCCCTTCGCCGGCAGTAAATTAAACACCATCTGTTCATAACACTTTTCTATAAGTTGAATCAAAATGTAAATTCTCTCTATCAGAAGATTCCTTTCATTTCAATCTGTACGATTCATGTGAATAAACTAATATATCCGTCTATTGATGCAACCCGGCAGCCGAAAATGACGTAAGCTCTATATAGGTATCTAATTATTATTGATTTAATCGATGATTTGACCTACCGTCCATGTCCAACCTAAACAGATACCAAGCCATTCCGACGAAAAAGGGCATATCGTCCGGGCCAGGGAGCTTGTTGAACATCCTGATGGCCCGGGGAGACGGGATCGAGCCCATCGCTTTAACTAAGAGGAATACGAGCAAACAAATTGCACCAACAACAAGCCACAGGATCATTGTAAACAGCTAACACAGATCTCGCTTTTGTATCAATTAAATTGACAACACGAATCGCGGTTTGGTTCCGTCTGAGAGTTGTTGACGCTACAAACGATAGAATGGGAACCGGGCTCGTGGCGGCGGGCCGGCCTTGTACTGATGCTCCTCATCCGGTGATCAAGTTTTAATACGCCTCCCTTTATCCAACCCCACCTCCCGGCTCTCAATGCAGTCTAAAGATACGATGCGTAGTAGGAACTTCTGAAGGGGTCGCATGACATTGATGTTGCTATTTGACGTGGTTGCCCACCCACCTATTGATAAGGAAGTGTCAGTGAAAATTAACTTTTTTCAATGATCAGCACTTTATCAAAGTGATAGATCATTCACGTTATACCAACATAGCACCCACTTAGGAGTTCAGTATCCCAGCCAGGGATTCTTTTTGGCTTATTTCACTGAATAGTGGAGTTCCCTGAGCCTTCCGAGTGGTCTAAAGAAGCTCTTTTTCCATTCGGTGCAAGGAAACCTGGGCATAACCTGTGTTGATTGCGATCTATGTTTCTGATTGAGATACTTTTGATTGCTAACTTAAAGAACTAGATTTGAACTTTTCTCAGTAATGAACATGGTTAGATAAAAACGCTGCAATGGGGTTTATTATTCAATGATTCATGATTTGAATTTCTACGAAGCTTTGGAGTGAGCGTGTTTCACAGGTGATGAGCGATTATTGAATTTCAGGAGATATGCATAAAGCACGTAAATCGTAAATCGTGATCAGTTGATCATATTTGTGTGCCTCCTGAAATTCAATAATCGCTCTATCACCTGTGAAATACGCACACTCCAAAGTTTCGAACCAAAAATTGATATAATTTGTCTGGCAAAACCCTTCATTCCCTTGAAGTCATCACGTTCTGGCGGTAGCCTAATTTTTTCCACCATCCATTGTTTTTGGGCGCCGGGCCGTAGTTTCGAGACCCCTGGTCTAGATGATATGCTTTTCAAATAAAAATATCACATTTTTAGTTTTTTTCACAGTTTAATGACATGTAAATTCAGTTTTCAGGATAAATTTCTGCTAAAATGTCTTAATGTCTTTAGATTTTCTGAGTAATATGCTTCTGTACACAGGGTGTGTCAGATAAGGTGCGCAGTATTCTATTACCAACAAGTCGAGATTTTTGACGCTTGGTTGGCGGAGTAAATATTGAATTAGGGTAAATTTATTGTTATGCAGGAGCATAACTTGAGAAAGTAAAGGTAGGCATGTTCAAATATTGAACAAACTATAAAATATACCTAATACGTCCGAACAATCCCTGAAAATTTCATCGAAATTGGTCAAAAACTCCCGGAGTTATGCGCGTAACAAGGATTTTACTTTTGCGCATGCGCAGAGGCTACTATTGATCCGGGGGTCATGAAACTCATAGGGGACCATCTACACATCAAACCGAACAATCCCTGAAAATTTCATCGAAATTGGTCAAGAACTCCCAAAGTTATGCGCGTAACAAGGATTTCACGTTTGCGCATGCGCAGAGGCTACTATTGATCCGGGGGTCATGAAACCTATAGGGGACCATCTACACCGAAATCCGCACAATCCCTGAAAATTTCATCAAAATCGGACTATAACTTCGTGTAGTTTTGCCCGTAACAAGGATTTGCTGACAGACAGACGGACACACAGACAGACACGGAACCAAAATTGTTCAGAAAGGTCTAAAACGCAAAATGCGAGTGGAATTTTTGATTTTGGAGACAAAAAAATGCTCACATTCCGAAAGTGAAAACAATGCTTCCGCTACCTTAGTAGACTCGGAAGCAATAAACGTGAAAACAGAGTAGCATGCCCTACTTATCAAAAATTGGCACTTTTGGTAGAATAGGTAATACCACGCCCGTGAGTGGAGATCACCCCGTTTGGTTTCCATAGAAGAAATCTTGACGCGCCCGTCACCGAACGTGATCTGACGTGACTCTGACCTGACTGTGATCTGACGTTCCCACTACCGCGAGTGAGAATCCACCATTAAGCTGGATTCACACTCGCGGTAGCGGGAACGTCAGATCACTGCAAGGTCAGATCACGTCAGGGCAGGCCAGTCTATTCGGCGCTGCAGCTGAAGTGGCATGGTCCAAGATGATAAAAAATTGGTACAAAATCGCTAGAATTGGTATAAAATCGACCCGGCATTCTTCATTAAGAGTTCTGTATTAAGAAAGTATTACATAAGTATCTATTAAGAAAATTTGAGTGTTTGCCCCATTTGCTGCCATTCCCTTGATTTCCTCTGCTCGTCCGAGCACAATGGATAGGAAAAATCGTACAGAAATCGTTGTTCCCTTACGCAATCGATCAAACTTTCGTCATCTATTAGAAAAGACTGAAAAAGAACGAATTGCAACGAAATTAGTAAATCAGAAACTAAAATTAGACGAGATTCGACTTCGTGATTCACATTTTTCCGTTCCGTCAGGGGAAAGGGGGAAGATCACGTCAGGTTTTGATCGCTGAGGAGAGGTGACTGGAGGAAGATTTGATGTTGACGGTCCAGTCACCGAACGTGATCTGACGTTCCCGCTACCGCGAGTGTGAAGCTTCGAAAACACGAACTATTTGGGCGTGGCGGCGACCGCCTATGTATCCCTCCGCCTGCCGGCTCCTATCGGAGAGCGGCAGGTTTCGACCAGTCTTCTCCGGGAGTTCGGGCGTGGCGGTTCTCCGGCCGTTTTCTCCGTTTCGTGTTCGCGCAAAGTGTTCCGTCTTCATCTTCCACCTATTCCGAACATGAATCTTCATGGATTGATACAACGGGATGCGGGAACATGCCAATACATTGGTAAGTACCAAGTATTTTCCTACAAAATCTCTAATAAAACATCATTTACCCCGAAATTAGGTAGGTGCCGCATGTTAAGCAAGTCCCATGCAACGATTGATAAATGAAGGATACTAGATTATAGGTAATTGGTCTACGGGAGGTTGTAGGACCAGCTAAGCCCAAGAGGAATAAATAACGTGGTACAAATCCGTTTCAGACTTTTCTCAGACCAAATTCGTGGATAAAACCAAAGGTTTTTCTTTAGTCCGATAGTACTACTATTTTCTCTCGAACCATCTCTGTTCTTAAAGTTTTATTATGTACGTATAAATTCGCTAGTTTGATTGTAGCTTATACTACCTATGAGTTTAACGATTATCCGTAGTTGAACACACAATCATAACACTTCGAAACAGCTAACATATCGAAAATAGTTCCATAATCATATAGTTCCGTACGTATATATCGAAAATAGTTCCCTAATCATATAGTTCCCTACTTATATAATCGAAAATAGTTCCCTACGTATATATTCGAACTAGACTATTCCCACGATGTGCAAACATACTACCTATGAGTTCAACGATTATCCTTAGTTGAACACACACTCATAACACTTCGAAACAGCTAACATATCGAAAATAGTTCCATAATCATATAGTTCCGTACGTATATATCGAAAATAGTTCCCTACTTATACTTATACTTGTATATAATCGAAAATAGTTCAGTACGTATATATTCGAACTAGACTATTCGCACGATGTGCAAACATGCTACCTATGAGTTTAACGATTATCTTTAGTCGAACTCACACAAGTAACACTTCGAAACAGCCAACCTATCGAAAATAGTTCCGTAATCATACGTATATATTCGAACTAGACTATTCCCACGATGTGCAAACATACTACCTATGAGTTTAACGATTATCCGTAGTTGAACACACACTCATAACACTTCGAAACAGGCAGCATATCGAAAATAGTTCCCTGATTATAGGTATATATTCGAACTAGACTATTCCCACGATGTGCAAACATACTACTACTACTAGTTTAACGATTATCCTTAGTCGAACTCACACAAGTAACACTTCGAAACAGCCAACCTTTCGAAAATAGTTCCCTAATCATACGTAGGTATATATTCTAACTAAAGTATTCCCTTGATGTGCAAACGTATTCTTAGATTAATTATGCACGTATAAATTCGCTAGTGTGATTGTAGCTTACACTACCTACCTATGAGTTTAACGATTATCCGTAGTTGAACACACACTCATAACACTTCGAAACAGGCAGCATATCGAAAATAGTTCCCTGATTATAGGTATATATTCCAACTAGACTATTCCCACGATGTACAAACATGTTACCAATGAGTTTAACGATTACTCTTAACACACAACACACTTCGAAACAGCCAACCTGTAGAAAATAGTTCCCTAATCATACGTATATATTCTAACTAGAGTATTCCCTTAATGTGCAAACGTGTTCTTAAAGATTAATTATGCACTCATACATTATACACTTCGAAACAGGCAGCATATTCCCTGATTATAGGTGTATATTCTAACTAGACCATTCCCACAATGTGCAAACATGTTACCTATGAGTTTAACGATTATCCATAGTTGAACACACACTCACAACACTTCGGAACAGGCAGCATATCGAAAATAGTTCCCTGATTATTATACGTATATATTCTAACTAGAGTATTCCCTCAATATGCACACGCGTTCTTAAATATGTATTATACACGAATAAATTCACTAGCGTGATTGTTGCTTACACTACTCATGAGTCTATAAACTCATAACTCTCTGCACAGAAGTCAGTTCAAACTAGCCGAACTAAACAAGATACAGAAGCGAATTTGAATGCAAAGATAAGGATCACTTTTCTATGATTTTGTTGATGATAACATGAGTAAGACAGTTAATCAAAATACGCAAGTGATTTTCACTTAAAGTACTGCAGATACCTACTCGCCAAAAAAAAACCCATTTACAAAAGAGAATGTTCATGCAAAGTTAAATGTAAGTTTTATAAAATTTTGTTGAACATATTATAAGTTAAATTGTCAATCAAAACGAAGAAAAGAAGTTTACTTACAGAATTGTTGTGAAATAGTTGTCCTCCCCAAAAAAGGTAGGTCGGTACTGCACAGAAGTCAGTTCAAACTAGCCGAACAAGATACAGAAGCGAATTTTAATTTATAATTAACGATAAGTTGTTTTCCGAATAATCACAACACACAAGTGAATTTACTTAGCTACAGGTTCTTAAGAAAGAAGGACGTGGGTGAATAACTAACACTCAATTAACTTGAAAGCACGATGAAAAAATGCACTGAATTGACGAAAACTCGAAAGTAAACTTCGCTTCGGGAAATGGCTGCCAAATCAAAACATGGATGTCAGGTTATGATAAGGTAGGGAAGGCCGATAGTCGATAGGACTATCGATATATCGATAGTTTCACACTCTGCCCGCTTGCCCGCTTCCCTTGAAATTTAAAGCTTCACTTGAGAGAAAGTTAATTCATTCTAAGAATTAATAGTGGGTGTGGGTAGTGGAGTGACCACATTCATTCCGAATCTCTTATTTGGAGCGTACGTATTTGTTTATTCAAGTCAGAAACGTTTCGTCCCGCAGCGGGGACTTCTTCAGTCTATACCTAATCATAAAAGTCATTCTTTAGTATAATTTACATAGTGTGTATACACACATGGTCAAATGATACGTATTTCTTTCTATAAGGGACTTGTTCAGCTTATATACCAAAACAACTTAATTAATAGGTAAGCAATATTATTAATTAAGTTGTTTTGGTATATAAGCTGAACAAGTCCCTTATAGAAAGAAATATGATCATTTGACCATATGTGTGTATACACACTTTGTAAATTATACTAAAGAATGACTTTTATGATTAGGTATAGACTGAAGAAGTCCCCGCTGCGGGACGAAACGTTTCTGACTTGAATAAACAAATACGTACGCTCCAAATAAGAGATTCGGAATTCTAAGAATTGAAAGGCATCTACAACAGATCTATAGTTTCTCCTATTCACAACTCAAATTCATTGAATGGGTACAGCAGTGGATAAGTGTCAAAAACCTGGTTTTTAGCAAAGATTTAACGAAAGGTATAAGAATGTAGAGAACTCGAGCGTAGGATAAGAGCTAATGGCTTATTCGCCAATAAATATGGTATTTGCTACTACGTATGTCTCATTTCCTTTTTTTTAAACCTCTCAAGTTTTCATTCAAATTATCACATTTCTATTCCGTTTCCAACTAATTAAAATTTAAAAACTTTTAAATTTCTCCGTATTAAAAAAAAGGACATTTTTCCATATTTCACTTTTTCCTACTTGAAAATATTTATGATTTACCTAACTCATGTATACCTTAGGAACATACTCGATTAGATTTGATTAAAGTAAATTATCATCTATTTGACTATAAACAATAACTATTATTGAGCTGAGTTAATGTAGGTATAGATATTTTATACAGGAGGGTGAATCCCATCCCCACTGAACGTGCAAATAGATGCACGTTGGAAGAGGCTGATCTATTTGCCGACAAGGGGGATAGAGTCTAGGCATTCCTTTTAATATTAATTTATTTTAATGCATTCCTTTTAATAATAAGTATTATTTAATATTCCTTATTATCGATGCTATCGATACTATCGGTAGTTAGTCACCGATCAGCGAGCGATCAAAACCTGACGTGATCTTCCCCCTCCCCCCTGACGGAACGGAAAAATGTGAATCACCAAGTCAAAACTCGTCTAATTGCTTCCGAGTCTACCATGGTAGCGGAAGCAATTACCATTTTCACTTTCGGAATGTGAACATTTTTTTGTCTCCAAAATCAAAAATTCCACTCGCATTTTACGTTTTAGACCTTTCTGAACAATTTTGGTTCCGTGTCTGTCTGTGTGTCTGTCTGTCTGTCAGAATCCTTGTTACGGGCAAAACTACACGAAGTTATAGTCCGATTTTGATGAAATTTTCGGGGATTGTGATGGTTGGGGTGTAGATGGTCCACTATAGGTTTCATGACCCCCGGGTTTGCGCAAACGTGTGTAGACTTCGGGAGTTCTTGTCAATTTCCACTATGGTCCCCTATAAGTTTCATGACCTCCGAATCAATAGTAGTCTCTGCGCATGCGCAAACGTGAAATCCTTGTTACGCGCATAACTCCGGGAGTTCTTGACTGATTTCGATGAAATTTTCAGGGATTGTTCGGACTTATTAGGTATATTTTATAGTTGTTACGCGCATAACACCGGGAGTTCATGACTGATTTCGATGAAAATTTCAGGGATTGTTCGGACTTATTAGGTATATTTTATAGTTTGTTCAATAGTAACTATTTTCAACTATTTTCAACTGTTGAACATGCCTACCTTTATTTACTCTCAAGTTATGCTCCTGCATAACAATAAATTTAGCCTAATTCAATATTTACTTCGCCTAATTGAACGAAATTCTTTAGTCAATAATAATTTTCAATGATCAACAGTCATGTTATGTATACGAGGAAGCTATGTGCCACACCCACTTGGCAGACGTTTTTAGCTTCTGATTTGCTGATTTCGTTGCAATTCGTTTTTTTTTTTTCACTTTTTCAGTCTTTTCTAATAGATGACGAAAGGTTGATCGAGTGCGTTAGGGAACAACGATTTCTGTACGATTTTTCCTATCCATTGTACTCGGACAAGCAGAGGAAGTCAAGGGAATGGCAGCAAATAGGGCAAACACTCAAATAATTTAAGGAAGGTTGTAATATATTTTTTATCCGGTATAAATACCTACTGTATTTTGAAAGTATAAGTAGTTGTGTCAAAAGTAGGCTGAATACCTACCTAAGTGGGTAGGTATTCAATAATAAAAGTAGTAAGTAGGTCTAAAATAATACATAATAACATTTTTGGTTATTAATGATAGGTAATGTTGCGTGTTACATAATAACATTACACTAACTTCACATTGGTAGGTCCTTCACGTAGGTCCTTTTTTCTTAATACATAATACTTTCATGGTTGTTGGTTGTGGTGTGACCACTTTCATTCAAGACATCAAATTGGAGCGTATAATATGTTTATTTTTTGGAAACGTTTCGTCCCGCTATGGGGACTTCTTCAGTCCTGTCATTATATTAAAGTATGTGTATCCAACCAACATCATAGTAGTCAACACTCATGTGTTATTGTTGGAGTGATTTTCTCCTTTTGTATATAATCATTGAAAATCCAGAAGGGAGTAGAGAGTTTTTTTGTAACATAATTCATGAGAAAATAAATGGGAAAATAAATGGAAGGAATGAGTTTCCCATTTATTTTCTCATGAATTATGTCACAAAAAAACTCTCTACTCCCTTCTAGAGGATTTTCAACGATTATATACAAAAGGAGAAAATCACTACAACAATAAAACACGAGTGTTGACTACTGTGTTGTTGGTTGGATACACATACTTTAATATAATGACAGGACTGAAGAAGTCCCCATAGCGGGACGAAACGTTTCCAAAAAATAAACATATTATACGCTCCAAATTGATGTCTTGAATAATACTTTCTTAATACAGAACTCTTAATGAAGTATGCCGGGTCGATTTTGTACCAATTCTAGCGATTGTATACCAATTTTTCATCATCTCGGATTGTGCCACTTCAGCTGCTGCGCGGAATAGACTGGCCTGCCCTGACGTGATCTGACCTTGCAGTGTGAATGGGTGGCCCCTTGACGTGACTCTGACCTGACTGTGGTCTGACGTTCCCGCTACCGCGAGTGTAAATCCACCTTAAAATGTTGTCCAAAAACTTAGCTTTCCGACGGTATAGCTAAAATATCGATTAGAGTACCTACAATTACGTGGAGAAAACTGCCTGGGAGTGAGCGAAAATCGAGGGTTTTCATGAAAAATTGATCCCTCAGAACCTAACGATTTTGAGGTAGAACTCTTTTGAGGTATGAGGAAAACGACTAAAAGCAACGGTATTTCATTATAGCGTGGAATTAGCGCACTGGAAGTGCCGTCTTATTTTGTTCTGACAGCAGAATGGTCAACGAACCTGTTCAAATTGTTCCGTTCTTCATTTCTCGTGAATCGAAATATAATGGAATGTCATTTGGTTGGCCGGTACTTGAAACAAATAACGTCATGCTTTCACCCACTTTCAACCCTAAATCTATCTAGACATTTTCACCTCAAGGTCATTTTATCAAAATCGTCTTGAGAAATCCATATTATATAATTCTGTTATCAATAAGGGTCACCTTGAGCGATTCGTTTAGAAACAGACAGTCGTAAATGTGATAATATTACCTGAGACTCGAATATAAATAAATTGCAAACAATGAGTTGTTGTCTCAATGAGTCGGCAACTCGAGCCAGTCAAGTAGTCTACACTCAGTTCATTGTGGAACACCGGTTTGAAGAATCTAAATTTATCGTTTTCATTCTCTGAGATCTTATTCTAAGAAAGAGTTTAACAAAACGGAAGAATCATTTGTTTCCTTTCGTTCTGTGAAATGTCAAAACAAACCATTGTTGCGGAAAAGGTCCCCGCTA
The DNA here is from genome assembly GCA_031894815.1 of Creontiades dilutus. Taxonomy (NCBI): domain Eukaryota; kingdom Metazoa; phylum Arthropoda; class Insecta; order Hemiptera; family Miridae; genus Creontiades; species Creontiades dilutus. The sequence goes on from JAVIWC010008066.1 coordinate 778,597, forward strand.
GTGTCAGCGGCAAATAATTTGCAATGAACAGACTGGGAGGGAGAGCCAAATAATGAAGCAACTAACTCAAGTCTTTGAAGTTCGAGTCCCTTAACTTATAAATAAGTTGTATTACTGGTCCACAATAGCATTATTACACGACTTTGCTGTAAAACGTTTTGATCAAGTTCGCAAATGAATAAACTAGAATCGTAGGAGTAATTGGCTTGGAGTAAATTGTAGATGAGCAGCGATCTGGTAAAAATGTAGATAAAAATGCATCCCACGGAAGTTTCATCAAAATCGGAAGACCAAAAGTTGGAAGAAATTGTGATTTGTAAGATAAGTGATTCTTTACAGGTGCCATGATTCGTGATGCGATCAAAAGACGTAACCTATCTTACGCTGAAATTTTAATCAATAGTGTTAGATAATATCTTATTGTCAGCGGTGAAGTCCAACTTTCATTTCCGGATTAATCGACGCACAGTGGAAAATATGACCGATTTAGGTGGACAAAATTCTGAAACTTGTCCATATTCAACCTTTGGGTTCCCAGATTACGGAAAAAATGATTAAAAAATCTAATTAATTTTTTGACACGATTGGCGAGCACACAGTGGTCTAAAATCAAATTGATTTGCTAAAATTTAAAACTTTCCTCAATTCAACGATTGAAGTCCCAGAACACGGAAAAAATAAATATTAAAAAATCTAATTCATTTTTTAACACGATTGGCGAGCACACAGTGGTCTAAATTCAAATTTATTAGCCCAAATTTGACTGAAAAAAAAAATTATGTATCACCCAAAAGGCAAAAAATCGCAAAATTCTCTGCAACATTTAAAAACTGGAAGGATTGATGAAACAAATCCTGCAAACAAATCCTTGGTAACTTGGGGTTAATATAGTTTTTCGTTATTGAATAGGGGCATACTTTTACAAATTGCTAAGTTAAATCTACAGGTAGAATGTAATGTATATTCAACAACGAGTGGAGAAATTTAATTTCCCACCTGTCTCAGCAATGTCCATTGTTGAAAAAAACGCTGCAAATTCTTTCAGTGGGGTTTACCTATTATTCAATTGGCTTGCGTTAATGATTTGAATTCCTACTAAGCTTTGGAGTGTGTTTCACAGGTGATAGAGCAATTATTGAATTTCATGAGATATGCATAGAGCACGTAAATCTGTTCTCAACCAAAATACCTATTTGGATTGATCAGTTGATCATATTTGTGTGCCTCCTGAAATTCAATAATCACTCTATCACTTGTGAAACACGCACACTCCAAAGCTTAGTAGAAATTCAAATCATGAACGCAAGCCAATTGAATAATAAACCCCAGTGAAAGAATTTGCAGCGTTTCATGCGTATCAGAATGCTTCAACCCGTGTATCGGCTACAAAACCTTTTAGGAGTTCACTCCAGTATCCACATTACTACATCACTACATCACTAGGTTACTGCGATGAAAACATAAACAATAATAAACCAAATAAACGCAAATGTTGGCACCATAAATCAGGCCGTATATCAGGAATGGTTTGAGCTACGAACCTGGGGAAGGGCTCATTCGATTCCTCATGGAAAGTTTTTCAAAAAGAGTCCAAATTTAGGCCGCTTCGACTTTTTTGAGGTTTTTAGGGATTTTACAAAACTTTGACAACCCTTAAAGGGCACTTTAAATTAAGTGAGAGTGCTGGGTAAAGAATTGGTCCGTTGTCGGACCAATATTGATTTTTCCTGAAAATTTCAGATTTTTGCTCCACCCGTTTGGGAGAAATCGTGCGTACGGCGGACGGACGGAAATTTTTTATTGCAGATTCGGATTACACCCTTTGAAACGTAAACCATGAAATTTTCAGGGGGGGGGGGGGGGGGGTTAGAATTTTTTTTTTTTTTCAATAAAGATCACAATGGTTTATTATTGATTAATAAACCAAAAGCAATAAAACTTCGCGCTAGACACATCTTGAACATAATGAATGGCCATCGAATAAAGATAATCCCACTGCCGGTTATCAGGCACTTGTGTAAACATGACTGATTCACTCCTTTACTATTTGTTTGTAAACACGGTATGGCGAGAAATATTAGTATTAAGAGTCTCACAAACTAATAATAAAAAGGTGAAGCACTCAGAAATTCCAAACTTTTGTCCACCTAAATTGGTGATTTTGATCAAATCGGCACTCTTGAGCAATCGCTCTCGTTTGCTAGAAGTAGGTACCCACGTTTCTGTGGATCGATCCTTGTGAATATAAAAACCTTGAATATCCAACATTCTCAATTTCTTGTAGTATTCTTCTCAATTCCTAAATCAAACAATCGATAGTTGAAGATTGAATCTTTCAGCACAAATTACTAGAACAATATTCATTTGAATTCTGTGAGACGTTCAGAGATCACATGGTCTGGTCCTTGATTGAAATTTAAGCTCACGAATCAATTCATTCATTTTGATCCATTTCGAACCTAAAGAGAGTAATCAAATGAGAAAAAAAAGGATGAAAGGCATGGATTTCTTTAGAAAATAAACGCTTTAATATCATTTGTGCGCAGATTTGAATAAAACTAGTTCTTTACTACTAAGAGTATAATAAATTAATTACACCTATTATCAACTAATAATAACTAACAACAGTCCGTCGCTACAAAATAAAAATATCACAGGATGTATAAACATATGTAAAGCTAAATAATAAAATAATAGTTTTGATTGAAAATTAGTTTTGTGACGTATCTTATGCAAGGCAAAACCGTTTGAGTTGGCTAAGAACACAATACGCATAAACAATACTGATTAATTTGCATACCATTAAAACAACAAAACAGTCTAAGTGATGTACTTATTTTGCAATTATCACGTAAATATTGATAATGATTATGAGTAATGAAAAGCATAGTGAACAAAAAAATTGCTTAACTTCCACTTGGACAATCCGATCTTGGAATTTCAATAGGACTACCTAAACATTTATATCACATTACATAGTTCTAGGTTCACATGGTCATGTAGTGCTACTTGTTTGAAGTAGGTTAAAAGCTGAACTGTGATTTATATATTGATGTTTCGGCTGATAAAAGAAGTAGTTTCCATCTAATACAGAATTGTCAGCCTCTTAAAAACGAAAATCTTCCAAGCGTTTGGTAAAGTAAGCATATTAAGTAGATACAAATCTGCACATATTTTCCAGGAAAACCAATTTTGGTATGTTCCTAAAAGATCGAGCAATCTTTAAAAAAAGGTTTAAAACCATTTAAGTTATTTTGTTCCGTAATTTCTTCATTAGAGGAAATTTTCTACTCTTTTTTAAATGAAATGAAGAAATTGTCTTCATTTTTGTGGGCAGGCGTTTCAGGCTTCCTACTGAATGAGTTGTAAACCTAACAGAACAATTAGCCATAATTTTGATTCTTCATTACCAAATGTAGAGAGACTTTGTATTTGAGAGATATGTTGTTTTATTCCAATTTTAATGACATATGGATTTGTCCAAATTACCTCTCCCAGTATTTCGTAATCTGGCAGTTAAATTGAGAACAGGTCCTGCAAGGCTAGGGTTACTGTTCTATGCATCGTTCCGTTGCGATTTGCTGTAGTAGCCATGAGGGATGGGACATCGAGGGAAAACATAGATATTGATATCGATGTCGATGTTTGAGAGCGGCATCGATATGTCCTCCAAGATCGGGTGAAAACACCGATATTTTCGATATCTGCGTCCTTATTAGTTAACAATATCCTTTTACACGCTACTACCGATCGCTTCTTGCTAGTATTCTGAGGATTTTGTTTGTTCGTTCATTCAGCTTTTGTGAATGAATATTCCATGAAGATATCTCCAAGTAAGTGGTGGCGTTTTTATCAAAAGATCAACCAGATGCAATATCTGTGGGAGTAAAATTATGAGGAATATTGACGCAAAATCGACAATTTTATTTTTTGGGAAATTATATCTCATTTTATAGGGTTTTCAACGTTAAAGAAGATGGTAAAAAATGTTTCAGTCATGCAGCATGACGAAATGGGCAAATTTTCAAAGTAACTAGTTTTGCAGGAGGAAAAATTACGCAAAAACCAACAATTTTATTTTCTGACTTGTGATACCTCATTTTAATTTCAAAATTTTTGAAAGCTGATTTTTTTTGGCGAATTTTGGCAGTCTACCTTGTTTTTTTATCTTCAAATTCCTCTAATTTGAGCGGATTGAGATATTTCCAATCCGATTTCACCATCGTGTTCAGCGTGAAAAAACCTTTATAAAAGAGAGTCACCTGCTTAGGGGTTTTCGGGTAACTTTCCTTCATTTGAAATGCCCTAAATCTCCCCTTGGAGTGAAGCGATTGTGCTCATCTTCAAACTTAGCCTTTTGAAAGCCTAAGTAGATTTTTTGTGCAAATTTGAGTTTTAATCTCAATTTGATCGTGAGTTATCGTCTGGAATGTGGTTTTGGTGTCTTTTGACAGTGGACTTGGAAGGCTTTAAAACGGATTTTGATGCAAACATATTTGAAAATTCTCATTTTATATATTTTAGACCGGGAACAATAGGTAGTTTCTTTTTCTTCAAAAATTCGCTAATACTACGGCAATTGAAAGAATTTTTAATATTTCTATTTTTTCACGTTAGGTAGCAAGTTTTCGATAATATCGATGTCGATGTCCCATCCCTAGTAGCCAAAGCATCTGCTCAAACCTAAAGTGATTCATCACAGGCAAAACATCGAGACTAATAGTCTCGGCACAGGGATCGTGCCAGTCAGCTCTTCGCTGACTTCGTATGTACCTCATCTAATGAGTACCATTTAATTGATGTTTGGGTGTTAGCACGCATAAACATACATTACCATTCTATTTTGAATTCAATGATATCACCGAGTGTTTTGCTTTTCAACTAATTCTATACATGTCACAATCAGTGCGCGAACAGTACAACCCATCCAACTCTGAAAGCCAACTGCAAACAAATATTGCTTTGGTAGTGAAGACTCCTACCTATCAATCGTTTTCAAGATGGTTATGTAGTTAGCTCCCTGTCATTCACATCTGATTCCTTGGCTGAATCTCAACCTGGACGGGCGTACTCGGTTCCAGGGTCACGAGCATCTTGTACTTGAGGTCTTGACTCCTCGTGACTGGAAATATTTTACACGATCTGAGAATCGTGGAGGCTCCGATCTTCATCTCCATCATGGCGAACTTCTGTCCGATGCAGTTCCTGGGGCCAGCGCTGAACGGGATGTAGGAGTACGGGTGCCGGGCTTTTGACGACTCCAAACTGAACCTGAGTTCATAAAAGATAAATCAATGTTACTAATCTTGCAATTTGTGCAGTGATACAAATACGGCTCCATTTCAACATTTTCATGTAATATTAGCATATAATCCAACCTCAACGTAACATTCTGTCAACAAGTAAACTGGAGGTATGAAATCAGTAAGTAACAGTAATTCGCTGACCTATCTGGATTGAAGGTTTCAGGGTCGTCCCAGTATTTTGGGTTCCGGTGAGTGAGGAAGATGTTGACCAGCATTTTGGCACCCGCAGGAATCACATGTCCGCTCGCTGAAAATAGAACAAAATTATCAGTTCCTTAATTGTCAACCTAACAGCATCATCAGTTTCTAACTGATGTTAGTTTCAACCTAACTAACCAGTAGTACAAGTAAAACATCCCTCTACTTTTGAAGAAAAAATTCAGCAAATATTGGACATATTTCTTCATTGAAGTTCATTCTTAAACGATTCCTGTCATACAAGCGTAAAAATAGTCAAAACCCAGAGCTTATTCAATAGAAAATTTCTTTGGAAAATTTACATAAATTATAAACTAAAACATGTACGCACGAAATTTTGATTAAGAATATACCTACTCATTTCGGGAATCTGATAGTTCATCGTTTTTGTACACTAAAATTTTCAAGTCGTTTCAAGACAACAGTTATTATAAAATGTTTGAAAAGTTAGATGTTGCTTTAAAATTCCTCATCTTGATAATATGAACGTAGGGATATTTTGAAATTGTTTGGCCAATCTCGAAAATTGAAGAATATTAGCTTTTTAAAATGATTTACGGAAACAATGCCGACGGGACATCCAGCGCCTTCAAAAGATTTGTCGGCATGTACTGCGGGTCTTTCACGATAATTCTACATCGGATAAAGTAATGATAGGATTGTTTTGATATTTGGGGCGAATTGATGATACCGATGTTTCAGATGAAGATTCAGGAAACAATACGTAATAGTTTCGGATTCAACGACGCTAGGCACTAAATACATTATAAGTTCTAGAAGTGTGTAGTAGTTCTATAAATGACTAAAGGATAATAAATTACGATTCAGAAGATATGACTTGAACTGTATATGATATGACTAGTGTATGTAGGTTGAGAGATCCGAGACAGTTGACATTGGGGGGTGATTTGGAATCCAACTCAACTGATTTATGACAGAGTTGACAGTATAATGTGGTTACTTCTTCCAAAAATTGAGCTGGGTTGAGCCTGCAACGCCCAGAGGTTAACCCAGAAAGAATTCCGGTTCATGTGATAATTTCCAGGAACTATTGAAATCCATGACAGGCAAATGCCCGGTAGGCGACAAATATAATATATATATAAATCACTTACGTAGTTTCATGTCTTCGACGATCGTCCTGGCGATCTGGGGAGCTGGAGGGTGTAGCCTCAAACTTTCCTTGATAACTTGATCGAGGTAATGCATCTTGGACAGATCTTCTTTGGTCGCGTCCCGATCGCTGTACCCAAATATTTCTATTTGTTCTCTATAAGCTTTTTCCTGTTGACAATAGAAACAAATTAAAAACTTGAAACTCCGAGTCAGTGTTTACCAAATTTCTATCCGCTGTTTGTCCTCGTGTGAATGAAAAAAATGTCAGGGTGACAAGGGATTTCCTAATGCCAGCTAGGTGGTCTACAAATGTCACCACAAGAATTGCTGACAAGTGGCAAGATCATCTAGTATTAATAGAATTACTAGTAATCTAATGATGTTATCAATCTGAAACTAGCAAAACTGTTTCATCTCAATGACATTAGGTACGTTTATAGATAACTAGGAATTGAGTCAAAAGGTTATAACCAATTTTGAAGGCTTACCAATGTCAGTTGCCTGACTCCTAGATTGTGCCACACAGGGAAAACAAGATTTTACAAAAAATTGTATTGCAAATATTGTGACCTTGGTCCTTCAGTTCTTCTATGATTTGTTCATAATTAACAAACAATTATTGTAATGTAGAAACACAAACATTAAGATGGACCAAGGAGAGTCTTTATTTTGGCCAAAATTTACGCATGCGGTTTAGTTGGGAGCTTTTAAAATCCTTTAGCAGAAATTAACCTTATCAAAAAGCAGATGGGATAAGTTCAGATGTATCTGAAATGGTTTTAGATCTTGAAGAATTTTTCAGTTTTTAGGTCATTACCTCTTGAAAACTACCCTTGACTCGTATTCGAGGCCCACAGGTAATGGGATCATACCTGCTGTATCAGAGTGGGATCGATTGTTTCTGGGGCCATTCTGGCCCAATACAATCTGGTAGGACTTACCGTGTGCGGCAGTAGTGGACTTCCCTCACTCTTTCTTGATGATACAGCTGGCATTCTGTCCCCTCTGGCGTTAGCCACACTCTACGAGTGTGCCCGGGATGGACCACGTGGAGGTGTCAGGTTTTATGGGATGCAGTACGTATGAGGGACAGGAGTTAATGACGCCTAGGTACCTACTAATCCACCTCTTCTTTTAACTTGTGGTCTTCCCATCATCGGCCGCCAATCTTAATGACCCCTAGGTACTAATCCACCTCTTCTTATAACTTGTGGTCTTCCCATTATCGGATGTCATTCTCTGCTAGGTCCATGTCTTGTTGAGGAGAGAATAATAAGGCTGAGACAGGGCGAGTATTGAATACCCTCCCCTGCCTAATGGGACATACCGTGGCGTTAAGTGAATCGCCTTGTCGACGCTGTTGGTTACCTCATTGTCCGTTAATTCTGAAGCCATATCGATTTCTGAAAATCCCGTCCCTATGTGAAAATATTTAAAGCCTTTAATGGACTCCAAATTCCCCAAGCTGCTTTGCGCCGTAGGTTTTTCCCAAGCCCTTCTTTTTCTGGCAAACGGGCAGTCACCCGTAGTTTCCCCCCTAGCACCCTGGGGTTTCCTGGGGTAGTTGTAACCCCGTCCCTGATTGGTTTCTACTATCGCCCTCTCTCTGCTCCCCGCGGTTCCCCACTCTAATTTTTCTTCGCTTCCTCTACAAACAAAATTTTCCCGTTTTTGGTTCACAGAATGTGGAGTCAGTTCTATCCTTCGTTTTAGCCGGCCATTACACTCTTGTTAATTTGGCTCTCATGGGACCTCCTCAATATTGGCTGGGATCCCTAGATAGTTATCACTTATCAAACATGACTGACTTCATACCATAGTTATCAAAGTGACTTCATTTTCCTAACTAAGTAGTGTGGCAAAGCAGCGTATTTAGTGATATTGTTGGCTCTCCGCGAAACCTCAACTTTGGCAGAAGCGCCTTAAGGTTTTATTCAACAACACCTTTATTCATTTGATTGGTTCACTGTATAGACGAATACGAATTGAATATGTATTTCCGTACATTGATTCATTGAGAATGTACGCCGTTTACATTTTCCGTGGGTTAACAGGATAGGATAAATATTTTTGATGAATCTCATGGATTTAGATCATCAGATTCCATTTTCAATGTCTTTTTCTACATTTGTTTTCTAATTGTATCTCGAAACGTTATGGGCAAAAACTGTTTTCATGGCAAGTGAAAGTAATAAAATTTGATGCATTCCTGGTGCCATATTTCTTTTACGCCTTACCGAGTAGGGTCCGGTTGAATGATGATTTGATTGTTATTAAATGGTATTCCCCCTTTCTAGCAATGAAATGTTCTGAGAGGTCGACCAGGAGTTAAATTTACTGATCAAATAGGTAACATTATTATGTTGGGAGTAACTACCTGGACTTCGGGGTTTTCTCCAAGATGCATCATCAGATACTGCAGCCCCGTTGAAGTTGTATCGTGGCCCTGGAGAAATAATAAAACTATTAGTCAAGGAAGTTATGTATCTAAGTGGAAAAATGTCAGTATCGTCTTAAATAGAATAATTAAAATAGTCTGGTTATGACTATGTTGTAGGAGGCATGAATTACACTAATATTTAAAATCGTGTCGTGTGTGTGTCGTGAATTGTAGGTAATATTATGTGGTTATACACTTGCCAGTATTACTATATCCCCTCTCCTAAAACCGATTTCCCCTTTTGAAAAATGAACATAACACGAGTTGAAACTGTTCAAAAGTCGTATTTTAGCAGCTTTTTTTACTAAAATTATTCAATTATTCCCAAACTGATCCTACTAGGAACACATGCATCGTGGTACCTACTGAATGCCTCTACTTTGTAACATGGGAGGTGATGGATGGTATAGTTGCCCCTTCGAAGGGCTGAGGCGATTAATGACCGCAACACTCAAACGATATACTTGACTCCTTCTAGACTGGTATATCTCCAGAGGCGGCGGATTCAAAAATCGAGAATTGCAAACTAACCATATCCAACACAATTTAAGCCTTAGAAGACGATTTGTGGATCTGATAGATATATAGGTAATTAATATATTTTATCCGACCTTTTTGTTACTACTTAAACTGAACATGACACTGTTCGATTCAGAGGATTTCACTGATATCCTTGTGGATTATGAACGATAGCGTGCATTTTCCACTAAATAAAGGGCATAAAATCAGACTTATCGGACAATAATTTGATGAATTTTAATTTGGCGAAAGAGTTAGTTCAACCAATGGACAAAATCTTAACAGTTTCTAAATTGCCCAAATGGAGGCCATTCACAAAAGTGCATTTAAGAAAGATAAGCTGTAGGTATTGTTTATCGTAGAATTTTTGGAATCCTCGGACTTTTTCAACAATAGCCGGAGCTATATATTATCGTTTCACTTTGAAGCATTGTCGGTTGGGCAATACTTGGTTTTCTGTCGGTCAAATCAGTCAATGACAACGATATTTGTTGATATGTTTTTCAATTTTTTGGGCCTGTCGGAGATTTTCCTAGACCTACTTTCTCCTTTCTTCATTTTTCTCAAGTTAAATTCCTTTTCCCGCTAAAAAGGATCCCATTCCAAAATCACCATCACCGATGTAGAATAGAAACACTTATACCAACATAAATCCTAAATATCGTTTTACGCGAAGGAAAAGTTCATAATACAAAAACCTGGATTTAATTTTCTGAGTTATACAATATTTGGTACAATGACTTACGGCAAACATGAAGGTATCAACTTCTTCTCGAATGTCGATGTCAGTTAGATTTTCTTTAGTAGACAGTTCAAGGAGTGAATCCAAGAAGACTTGACGTTTCTTGCCTGAAAACATGTTCAACGTAAGAGCTTTCTTCTAGGAATACATGTAAACTAAGTTTGGTAGATGGAATAAAGCCTTTTTAAAGAAGGTTGACTTTATTGACACAGGAGCACGTCCTCAACGTTTGAAACAAATCTCAGAACTGAGTTAGCTCGGAGCTCGCAGGCTCCCTATACAGGGTGTCCACACTTGTAATAGGCGGAAATCCAGGGGTCGATTCTACAACTAATTTGCAACATTTTTTGTCCCCTAACTTTTTTTTTACTCCGCTAGAAATTCTACTTTTTTTATTTTTAAGATTTTTTTCGTGTTTTTGACCTTTCCTCATTAAAACGGCTATAACTCCCTTGTTCTAAGAGCAATCTTAAATCTGATGATACCGTTGGAAAGAGCGTAAAATTGTTTAATGGAAAACGCAATTTTTGTGTGTATTTTTAATTGGCAAAAAAATAGGCTCCTTCTCGAAACTTCCCCATAAAACTTTTTTTTACATTATACCGTTAGAAAGCTGACAGTTTGACTTTATTATTAATTACAGGCAAACAATTAACTTAAATAATTTTAAAATTTAGACTTTGGCCTATTTTTTTCAATTAAAAATACATACAACGTTTGAAATCAAATCTCAGAACAAGAGAGTTGAGCCGTTTTTGAGGAAAGGTCGTAAACACGAAAAAAATTTTAGAAATAAAAAAGTAGGATTTTTAGCGGAGTAAAAAAAAAAGTTAGAGGACAAAAAATGTTGCAAATTAGTTGTAGAATCGACCCCTGGATTTCCGCCTATTACAAGTGTAGACACCCTTTATAAACTAAAAGAGTTGACTCAGCAGAGGGCTTCGTCTTAGATAGGAATCAGCAGGAGCAGCAAACATAAGTTGTGCATCAGTTTCTAGGAGAAATTTGGTAGACATCCGAATGTAACCTCACACTAACCATTTTAGTCACAAGACAATCTTGAATATTTAAAATGGATTTTACTGTAATGTTAATGTTTATCACCCATTATTTTAATCCAGTACATATTTGGGCAAAAGTAGCTTACCATCAGCGTCTGAGTATTGCTCCGATTGTTTCTCTTCCGTGAAAGCAGCTCTTCTGTCTTTGATAACCTGAAATAATACCAAACACCAACGTTTTATTGTGTTATCTGCATTAAGTACTACAAAGATGAATTTCACTATGAGGATAAAATCATTTAAAGGGAAACGAAATGAAATGAAATCAGAAACTAATAGATGATAGATGACTCGTTGTTCAAATTGAAATCTATCAAATCACATTTTGAAATGCCTTTGAAAATGTAGTAGAACACTTTTTGCTGGGGGGGGGGGGGGGGTTCACTGATTTGATTAGAGTTATTGGAGTTTCCTTGTTTAAAACCAAAATCGCTTCAAATTATTTCATAAAGGTTTACTATTTTTGACACCCCCACCCCCCTCACCACAACTTTTCCTCACTGCCAAATCATCAACGAAAAGATTGGGATTTAAAATATAGACATTTTCACCCGTTTTGAACATTTTCACCATTGAAGAGGAGATTTTCCAAGTCAGATGAGCTCGCATTGGTCTAGGACTCATCCCCGACGATTTTCCGTTAAAAATTACTAAATATGATTCCCCCATTCACGTAGATCAGTAAAACCTCGGTTTTTTAGGCCCCTTAATTAATGCGGGTAATACAATCGGGTTGGCTATCACATTGGGCCGACAAGACCCCAAGTGGGAACACTTAAGTGAAAGAACGGGAGATTTTTTTTTTTTTTAAAAAGATGAAATCTTAGGCCTTTTTTGAAGCTACCTATAGCTCACTTTTCCTTCGAAAATTCGGTAAAAGGGGCCTGTTGGATGGCATCTTTTCGCACGGTCCGTTTACGAGAGAAATTAAGAGATTCACTTGTAAGCTGGTTATCACTCGAAAACACAGCGTTTTTTGTTATAATTGGCCCAAAATTATATTTCTAAACATAGAGTCCCTCTACAGACATTATAAAATTACACTATTATCTTCGAAAAACATATAAATATTCCTGGATTCTTATGTGCTACTATAAACTCGATGTTGAAATAGGCCAGTGAGATTTCACCTTGTTTTACTGGTGATATTTTAGAAAAATTGGGGTAAGGAGGTATTTCAAAAAATATAAACTGTCTCTAGATGCAAATTCAGAATGACTGGGACCCTAACCCTTAGAAAAACTCATTTTTCAGGTATGTCCCTGAAAAAGGCTGTTTCGTCCACTTTGCGCCTGGTCAGCAAATAATCTAGTCCAGGAACAAGTTATAGAACGCTCATACAAACATCTTTACAAGGAAATCTGTGAGCGCTCTAACATATTACAGAGAAACCAACTTAAACGATTTCATGTTTGAAGAAAACGTAAGGCATTTAGGCTATTATTTAGACATTGCAGTTGTCTGTGTGTGCTATAAAAGTTTGACACCTCCTATAACAGAAAATTAGAAAGTCTATAAACAATTGGGCCGGCAGGAATTATGTCAGGGTTTCTCTCCGTAAACCTAACTGCCAACCAACTGTAACGAACTAAAAATATACTCGAGCTCATATATCTAACGTTTAAAGATACTGAGCAGTGATGTAACAAATGGCATTTGAACTCAACCAAAAAACACGAGACGGATTATAAATGTACTCTCGCTGGTGCATGTAAATTTTATCAATTGCACAGCCTAGAACATAGTAGAAAACTAGAACTATAGTCTAACTGATGGGTAGGAGAAGGGGAATTAGTTGCTTCAAGAGAAATAGGAATGTGGTGACATGAATGAAAAAGATGACAATTCTTCAAAAGACCAGAGACAATCATTCGTTGGACAAGTTGCAATAAATACGAAATTTACCTTAGCTAACAAATAATTCTAGGAACGAACATTAAAAATATTTACCTTTCCAGTGAAGCCGTGAAGTATTGCTAAATCTTTTTCATAGGCTTTTGATTTAGGCGTCAGACCGTATATAAAGTCGTTCCTCAACCAAGGGGTGAGTGATCTCTCCACTGAGTCTCGGGTCACTCTAAAAATTAACAATGCCTTAACAATTAATACGATTTTGATTGTTTAAATGAAAAAAACAAGGTTGCGAGTACACTTGCCTAGAGTGCCTTATATCTACAACTAGTACTTCATCCTATGAATATCTTGAAATGCCTACGTACTCCTTTACGGACAAAGTCTGAATAATAAATAACTAGAATAATTGATAAATGTTACAAACAATTCCGAAACGAGATAACTCTCAAAAATATACTGCTCAGATTATAAAAATCTGTAAACTCTTCGTCCAATATAATATATAGGGACCGCTAGTGTTTCAACCCCCCCACTTTTTTTGGACAGAGCTTTTAAGGAACTGGCTTGAAATTTTCATCGGGGAAGATTTTCTAGGTTACAAATACGGATTTGAGATCAAAAAACAAAATTATGAATACCCAGACACTCATGTGTTTATCCCAAAACAGCTTTCTACGGTCAATATTACTACAATTTAGTTACCGTTTCACAGCGCCGACGTACTCTTTGCTTCGGGGGTCGTTTTCCTCCAGGGAAGTTCCCATTGCAGTTTCTGAAAACATTAGAAGATACCTACTTTTAAAATAATGTAAATAAGGAAACCCTTCTGAGTAGCTTCCCTCTTTCTCAATTTGAGTCCAATTTTACCGGCGAAACCTATCAAGAACCACAATAGAAAAGAATTTGCTCATTGAATGAAATTACCACCTAACAGGTAACAGACAACAATGGCAATAAAAAGGAACTAAATTATAAAGCTAATATGGCGAATTTACTAAGCTAGATTTATATTTAATAAACGCAGATTTCAAAAGTTGAATGAAAAAAAGCAGCAAATTATTACCCAGAGGTTTATTATTTCTGTATTAGATAGAACTTCTACGTAAAGCTCTGATTCATGAGTAGTCAGCGGAACATTACACATCTAAACTCGGACCTTCGCTCCTCCAAATCTTGTAATAGCATTCAAGATCAAAATACTTGGGCTACGGCCAGCCTGCTATCTCATAAATCCTATTGAAGGGGCTCTGTAGCCCGGCTCTGCAGAGCGACCGCCTACCTGATCGTACCTTACACCAAGTGATCTCATTTGATTAAGGGAACAAATTTCTATACGGATCGAACAAAAAACTACCGCCTTACTTCGAAAGTGTTCGGGATTTCGAGTTTTTGATAGGTTTATGCTGAAATCTCCTAAGGTTGATTGATCAAGGCGACTGGATTGCTAACACATCGCGGATCGATGGAATTTTTAGTAAAATTTAGTGAACTTTAGTTCAGTAGTTTTGTTGAAAAGCTTCGGACTGCATACGAACATTAATCACTTGGGAAGATTGGTAGTAATCAATACAGGATTTAAACATATTGCTGAGGATGCATGCATTTTATGAGATATGTCTCCAAGTTTGGTTCGAATGTGATTGAGATGAGAATAGCGACTAGATCACTGCAAATTATAAAACTTCATCCACAGTATCAAGTCCGAAGGTCACAATTTCCATAAACCTTGTAGGCTTTCTCAGAAAGAGTGTCTCGAGTTCACTTGGATTTATCTATACGCCGAACATGATATTTTGTTTGGTGGCATAAGTGTCTCATTAGTTGCTTACCGCAGATGATGTTGAGTGCTCCAGCACCCATGATGGAGATCGGTGCGACGGGGGCTCCTTTGGTGGCGATGAACCTGTCCACGACTTGCCTCCAATTCCTGCTCATGCATTCCATGCTGTCCTCGAGGATCTTGAAATGGAAACTTGGGGTCAGCATCTTCCTTCTTGCCCTCCATTTGTCGCCTGGAATTAAGTCACAATTTGATTACCACAGCGTAGGCTAGTGGAGGCCCCAGCTCCGTAAAAAGGGAACTGCTTATGAAAACGGTGGAGGAAATTATGCTATATGGAGTTGAAGTGTGGGCCGAAGCACTAAAATCTATCCAGAGGTATGGAACAAGAATGGAAGTAGTGGAAACGGAATAGTGTCGGCGTTGTTGGCATCATCCCGATTGACCTTCTGGAGATGAGAGCGACGAACAGTGGTTCAGAACTGTTCGTCGTGATTCGGAATCTTTTGGAATGACTGGATGAAAAAATCAATCCTAACATATAGAGCTTGCATGTACACTTGTTCCTCAGCCGACTAAAAGGTCAATTAAAAAAATTTCGTTTTTCAGAACGAAAAAGAAAAAATCTTAGGAGACGCAGATGACAATGGGCCCCCAAATAAAATCATGAAATATGCAAAAAACCTCAATGCAATTTTTTTCGAATATTTCCATGTCCTTAGGTTTTTGTGTGCCTAAGAAGAGAAAACTTCGAATTCGAAAGAATGGCATGCAGGCTCTATTTCACATTTCATGCTTCAATTGATCAAGGTGTTCCCCCGAGCTAGGGAAAAATGATCAGAAACCGTGGAAAAAATTAATGAACCTCCTCAAATATCACGTTTAATGCATAATGAAGAAAAAACTCTTGGGAGACGGTAGATGACAACATCATTGGCTGTAAATTATTCAGGGTCTTCCCTCAATCAAGGAATAAATAGTCAGAAAGCGTGGAAACGTGCGGAGAAAACAATAGCGACCTACAATGACGGCAAGAACTCCTTAGGGGACGTCAGATAGGTAGTTCATTTTACATCTCTTCCTTTACACGTTACATTGTTCAATTGAATAATTAACCGGCGACCGAGCAGGGTAGCGTATTACTGTGGCCTATGACAACCTCTTGGACTTAAATGATGACTGATGATGTTGAATATAGTCAGAAAGCGTGGAAACGCGTAGAAAACAATTAGCAATCTGCAATAGCTATACAAACGGATTTCGCACGTACCAACTTATGACTATTATGGTTCGATGAGACAAAAATTGTTCTACTTAGTTACTATTGGAAAGAAGAAGATTTCGTGTAGGGAAACGATCAGGAAAGTTTCTTAAAAATAGGGAGGATGAGCGGTGAGTCAGACAGCTGATAGCTAATCAAATAACATCCGATGTCGTTTTAGGTAGGGACCTGTCATGGGCTCCCAGTCAAGAACCAAGTTGGACATCTGGCCCAAACTTCAAATTGGGCGAGTTCGGTGGGTTGATCATCGCTTCGTGATCCACAAATGTAAGACAATACATGCCACAAGAAAGAACTGTTTTTATCAATCACGAAAAAAGTTGATTTTCGTCGGGTTAAATCGGGATTTTGAACCAGTGTGCTACGCATATATTCTCGGAGGAGTAAAAACACAAGTAAAAAAAAAACAAGGTGAAGAAGGAGGAATGCGAGCAAAGGAACCTCAAGGTAGGACACTGGGTGAAGCATTCCTTTCTCTACCGTAATGGGGTCAAGCACATTTTTCCTCATAGGGAGGGGAACAAGTGAACTCGGAGGATATTCGAAACCTTCCCACGAGTATCGTCGAGCTGGATACTTTTGGCAATGACCTCGTTCCGACCGTCTTAGAGAGCATCAAATTATAAATGAAAAATTAAAGAAAAATTAACAAGAGAGACAATCTGGGCCCAAGGCCAAAATTCTGGGCCCCTAAACAAAAAACAAAAAAAAAAACGCCTTTACGAACTACTGTAACTTTATGCCTTAATAAATGATAAGCCTGTTCGATAGAGAGGAAAATTAAGGGAGGAATATCGATTGTGGAAAATTAAGCATGATAGTGTTCTACTGCTTTGTGTATATTTATTGATCCGTATCAATATTTCCAAATCAAATTAAAATTAAACGAGGGAACTTCAAACGATCGAAAATCTCCTTAAGAAGGCCGGGTCCAGTGCCCCCCTCCCCCCCCTCTCTACGGGGCTGACCACATGTGTCCAGTATGGTTCTTCTTTCGGGTTGTCTTGTGGTGATGAAAACAGCAAAGCTGAACCCGTAATACCCACAAAATCATGATGATACCGGCAAACGACGATAGCATCGAAATGACAGGGTAACGGTTTAATGTCAGTAGAGAGTGTTTCCTTATTGAAAAATATCGAAACACGATGGCTACACCTGTGAAAGGTTGCCATCCACGGCATTCAAACCGAGCAATACAAAGAGCATTGACAGTGAGAGCTCATAAGATCTATAGTCGCCGCCAAAGCAATGAAGTGTACATGGCAAATGTATCGGAAAAATTATTTTCAAGATGATCTATCCCAAAAAATTGTTGGGCAAGGCAATTATTCCCCCTTACGATGGTCTTAGGCAAGTGCGAGAGGATTCAATTAACAATCCCTTTCTTTTCGGATTTAAACTCTTCTATCTTCAAATTCGACCACCATAAGAGTTTTTCCCAAAGTGCCTTTTATGAGCTGTTGCCAAACGTCCTCCATTGGAGATATCATACCGCAAAGGTGGCTTAAGATATCTGACTACTCTCCGAGAGGATTACATCCTTGTCCAAAACGAAGTTGCTAAATTTGTTCTTTGACAATCAAAGATGGTAAATTCACGTCTCCTGACACTACCATCACATTCTCGGCAGACTGCCAAACTGCAATGAGTCTGTACAAACCGCTCTGGAAAATTTCTCAGTGTTTCTTTGGGAAAAGCGGTGATTGGACTGTATTTGAAGATACACAACCAGAGGTATTCAGTTTTGGTTCAAGCCATGCCATTTCCCACAGTTCTTCATTCGATGCTTGCTTTGTTGTGCACGTGGTCAGAACTGTGCAACCAGAGGAAAGTGCATCGAAGTTACTGCAGTCCG
This sequence comes from Creontiades dilutus, assembly GCA_031894815.1. NCBI lineage: Eukaryota > Metazoa > Arthropoda > Insecta > Hemiptera > Miridae > Creontiades > Creontiades dilutus. The sequence goes on from JAVIWC010008066.1 coordinate 796,753, forward strand.
AGAAGGCTCACAGTAAAGTTCTGAGAGCCGGTGAACCACCAGGGCTCAACATTAGAAGATTCCACTCACACTACACTAATACGCCCCTACAACAATAACTCCATACCTCCACATATCTTGACAACGCACATTTGAAAAAGGTAAATCAGCCGAAACATAAATTTATCCTATTTTCCTTCTCCTTCGTGCTTTAGCTGTGATTTTCCGTATTACGTTCTTGTAGGTCCGTTTAATCCCCATTAAATATATACAAACATATAGTGGAAGTGTAGGAATGATTTCAGAATGTTTCGAAATGGATTTGTTGTTTACAGTAGCTCCATTTTTTAAAGGAATTGGGTAACTATTATGGAAATTTGGGAATTTATCCTTACCAGTGCTAAGTAAGAGGCCATCCATGAGCCACTTTCCGATGAAATTGTACTCCGGGCCCTTTTCGATGTTCTTATTGCTCGTCAAAATTACCTAAATGGAACAGAACAATACAATGAAACTCTGCAGGAAAATTTGCAACAGTGACATGAGAGAAAAAACATTTATTGATCATAATATGGGGTGGAATGTTGGGTTAGTTGTGACATTGTTTTGGAAGTTAACAAATTATCAAGAGCATTTACTGGTACCTAATAGGAAAATATAATACATAAAAAGAGTATCTGAGTGAATGGATTTTCTGAATCTTATTTGCTTTAAAGAATATTGTTCGTAATTCTATTTACACCTATCTACTCACTCACCTCGTTGACCTCAGGATCGGCACAAATTACGGTGGGGTGGCCCAGGAAGTACACGCCATACCATGATCCGAACTGTTCAAATCTTTTCCGTTGGTAATCAATGATATCTGCAAAGTAAAATAACGAGATGGTCTAAGAAGGTCGAGATAGGTCTTTGAGAGAAGTACAACGCCTCCAAAAACATATTAAGCGATGCACAAGCAGTATTTATGACTCGTTTATATTCGCGTAACGTTGTTCCCTGATCTCTTCGAATTTTGTGAACGATTTGTCGAGAATCCGAGCCAAGTATGAAAGGCTGGGGAGCGGCAACTCCAAATACATCCGAGGTCACGTTTTCATCATTTTACATATAAATAACCAGATTTCAATGCAAATTACCCGGTTTTTCTGAAAAAGCACAAGTTTTTCAGCATTCAAACTCACTTTTATTCCGAAGAAAAACAGTTTAAAGACAAATAAAAACTACGCGAAGATTTTTATATTCTTTTGAATATTGGTTTTCATACTTCAATTCAAGATTGAAAAAACTAGAGGATTTCCAGATTTTGTAAAAATGTTCCTATTCTAAGATATTTTTTATTTCTTACACATTGATTCAAAACAAGATTCTAATAGGAAATCTGATTCCGTCCCCTTAGGTGCCTTCAAATTTCAATTTATATGGTAAATCAAAGAAGTTATGATGAATATAATTTAAGGCCAAAATCAAGAAAAAATAATTTTTAAATAGAAAAACGCTCATTTACAAATAATTGCAATTTCTGATTAAAAGTTTCTCCGCCAAACTTGGGCGTAAAATCGATTGAGATGGGTCCCACACCATTTTGAGTTCATGTGACTCGGAAAATCATGAAGGTAATACTGTTAAAAATGGGTGTGAATTCCAATTTTCCAACTCCAAATTTAACTTTTCTTTTTGACGAACAAAAATCATCAAAAATAATTACCTTTCATGTGTAACATTTTTGTGAATTAAAATTTGTGAATCAACGAGCGTGCAATGTTTCCAAATTACCACAATTTAAAAAAACACAAAATGGGTGTGTTTTAACTTACCAGTCATTTCCAAACCGATCAGGTCCCAAGCTGAACCGATGAAAAAGGGCAGATTGTTCGGGCCTGGGAGCTTGTTGAACATCCTGATGGTCCGGAGGGAAGGTACCGTCATCATTGATTTCAACAAAACGTAAAGCAGCATACAAACGGCAATAGCTACAAGCCAAGGTATCATTGTGGCAGAGCACTCAGACAGTTAAGCGACAAATATGAACTGAATAGCGAGTGTATTTCGCTGGTTTGAGTTTGGGGAGATGTAGTAGACGTTAGCTGCGAATGACTAAACCTTGCACTGACTGAAAGCTCCGCGGTCAACGAGTTTTAATACATAATTCCGTTGCCTGGCCCCCTCCATTTCGCTCCCGATCCGGTTTGTATCCACGACGCGCTGTTCTACCTAAAGAGATAGCAAGACGATGAGATAGTAGTTTTTGCAGTGTTTAGATCCCACTCATGACGTTATCACGGATGGTGTTAATTTTTCTCTCGTATAGCTGGTCACTCAATCGGAAAGTGAAACATCATCCACATCATCCTTACATGGCTTGAACAAATGAACCCAAAACGAGTCATAAACCTAAATTCTTAAGTAAATAAGTAAGAAACACCATAATAAAACTACCACTGAAGGATGTGATATAAACAATTTACCTTATTATCTAGTGGTTATTAATACGACTACGCAACTACCTAATTACGTCTGGCCATAATTCACACGTGTGATTCTCAAACTTCGGGCAAATTCTTGTAAATGACACGCTATGCCGTTCAAAATCGTCTGAATTTCACCTATTTCGCCTTATATGCTTTCATTTATTGATTACTGCATTGACCAATAAAAAACCCTCGGAAGCTGAAATAATTTCCATGTTTTTTAGTGTTGAGAAACCCTGATTTGTCATCGTCATGACCTGCAACTATACCGAGGTTCCTCATTTCGAGTTGGTGTTCCGAATATTCTGCCTGAGATTTAAAATTACATGAAAATTCTCTCGTCTTTAGTTACATCTGAAGAGCAGCTGTCAATGGGTTTTCAACCCCTGCTTCAAGTTTTCATTTCCTAACTCTGCAATTTATTCAGGTCACTTTAGTCTAGGGTCATTGTCATGGCCCAAAAAAATGTGTTCCTGACGGAACAAAACGGGGATTTTTTAGGAAGTTCTTGTTTAGGTGGTAGCAGTGACTCACAGGCAAGCGGGCACACCTTTGAGTGGCCCTAAACGGTTGATGGTGTGTTTTCTGAACGAGCGAGAACATCTGAAAACAGGTAGTTGTTGTCTGTTTTGGTAGTATGTTTACTCAATGTCATTTTAAGGACCCTATTATGTTAGATCCCAAAATTTTCTTTCTACACTCTTATTCTCTTGGAAGGCAGTATCACGTTTGTGATGGATATGGTTAGTTGGCCCCTTCCCGATTTCAGAATCTGTCTGTCAACAGTTTTTCAATAGTATTGCTTCAAAATTCAGGTCACTTTAGTCTATCAAAAAAATGTGTTTAGAACAAAAGTTTTTCGTTCTTGTAAGTGGTATCTGTGGGAGATGAATCAGACGCCTGCAAGCGTCTGAAACTTCCTCTGAGCGTGGCGGAGCATAACAATGCATCAACCACCTCAGAAGGGGCAACTATACCATTCCATCACCCTCACATGGTAGCAGAGCGTGGTTACGATCATTGGCCCTTTTATAATATAATATCCTGAATGTCCTGCTGCCCCTATTCAATCGCATTCCCCCCATGAGGCTTTATGCCCTTTGTAATGATCAATTTCAAAATTCACTTAAAAGTGCCTCCTAGAGTTTTTTCATCAGAGGCTTCGTTTCGAAGTTATTGGATTATCGCTTTCAAGATTTGCTTCGTGTTTTCGTCTTTACTTCACTAAAATGTTAAACTTCTTTAATTTCCTCGAAAAATTCAAAGTTGGCCATTCTGTTGGAAAGACCGTTAAATTTCCCGTCTTTTTAATGCCTAAACATTTTTTTTTTTTCAAGCAGCGAAAAAAGAGTCCGAAAAAAAAATTTTGTCAAAAGTTTAAAATTACCTGTTTTTTGAACGCTTTGTAATCTTATTAGTTTTTGTAGCAGGACTGTGTAGACCGCCTAAAAACTGCTCCAAAGCGTCAACTTTCTAACAGAATTGTAACACAATTGAACTTTCTAATTGATTGTAGTAATTAGATTTCACAGTAGAAACGAGGTTTGAATTCCAAAATACATACATTTTCTTTAGGATATAGGAAAATTTTCCTGAGTTTTTCAGAATCCAATGGGGACGTTCTCACATCTCCTGAAGTGCCTAATAACCCTGATTATTCTTTCATTTTAGAACGGGTGTTTGAAATTGAAAGGATGTGCAATTTTCAATCTGACAAATTAAGTTGTTCAAAATGTCTTCTATTTTGGTGTAAAATGAGGCCTGTATGTCAAGAGTTTACAGTCAAGCTCGAAACAATGAATTGTCCGTCCAGTGTCGTCGCATGGAAAGAGCAACCGGAAGGACTAGAGGAACAGACAATCTGTTTTCGATCGTAGGTGGATAGGACCAAATGGACCTGTCAGATGGCCTCCTCGCAGTCCGGACCTCACACCCATGGATTTTATGGGAAAATAAAAAACTCCAGGCCTATGAGGCCTATGATCCAACCTGATTCGAAGGATTCTCGAGAGTGCATACTTTATTCGGAGAGATCATAGACAGCTCCAAGATGTCGTGCTCTTTTTTCGCTGCTTGATTCTGCTTGAAAAAAAGTGATTAAGCAGGGGTGCCCACCAGGGGGGGTTATGACCAGGGCCGGAATTAGGAACCATGAAACCCCGCAATGCGGGGGGGCCCGAACCTCTGCTGCAAGAATAAAAGAATCTCGTTACTGAAAGATTTTTTGTTGTACATTAATATAAATGCGATATTTTGTTATTCATTCTTTTCCTTAACATTTTCTGGGGGGTGGGGCTATTCCATACGTACTGTTAAGGGGGCTCAGGATAGATTTTGCAGGGGGCACCAAAATGTATAGATCCGGCCATGGTTATGACGCGGTCTGCCCTGGTGGACTCTCCTGGATTAGGCACAGAAAAGACAGAAAATGCAACGCTCTTTCTAACGGTATCCTCACACGAAAACACGAAAAAAATCTTGAAAGTTTAATAACTCAGAAACGAATCCTCTAATAAAAACTCTAGGACGTAGCACGCAAAACAAAACACGTAAAAAAGTGGTCGGACACGACTCACGTTACACCCTGTTTTTGTGAAACCCGTTTGTTTTTAATCAACTCTCAACTATCATGTTTCGTAAAATAATGATCTACTCTATAGGTATTGTTAGCGAAACCGACGTTAATTGACAAGAGACCCTGATTTCTTAATTTGCAATTTTTATATTATATAGTTCGTCATCTTCCATCATATTTTCCTTTACAATCATCAATTTTACTTTTGTGCGTAACAAGTGTACAAGTTCTTAATTTACCTATCAACTTATTTTCTTTATTTATTTGTTTTGAATGAAGAACATTATCAAGGAATTACAGTGGAAGTTTTATGCAAAAAACGTTAGTCAGGTACAAGGTCGTTCCGTTCCCAAATTAAATTCATTATTTGGATCATGATGATGTATACAAATATCAACGAGTATTTACGTAAAGAGATGATCAAAATTATCAAAATAACATAAAAAATAACACAGAAATGTTGGATTGCTATTTTCAACAACCTACTACTATCTTTGTAATCGAACGAGAAAAAAACCACTTCTGAGTTTGGTGGAACACGCCTTCCTCGAAACGGTAACGTGTATAGATCATTGAAATGTTTGGAGTAATCTTGAAAGATATGGAATACAAGCTTGTTAAACGATTCAGGATTGAATTACTAGCTTTGAGCTTAGAAATTCACAGGAGATAATCAAGCACTTTGCGGTTTTACACTTCCTGTAAAACCAGAAGTGTCGGCTGGAATCTTTAAATACGTGACAGTTGCAATAACCCCAAACTCTCCCCAACTTCGTACAATACCGTGATCATAGTCGTGTAAAATCGTATAAAAACTGTAGGGGTGGAACATTTCATCAGAAGTTGAAGGGTGGGCGACGTTTGACCATAAAAATTGTGTGTCATTTTGGGCTCTCATGTAAAACGAACCTCAGGTTCGCCAAATCATTCGTCTCGGCCGCCTACAGAACTACGCAAGTTCAATGTAACCAATGCAGGCATGTGATCAGAACCCAGCACTGTTTCTATGATACGAAAATCATCAATGATAGTACCATACTTTCTTCCACCGATACCATATCAATGCAACTTCGCCCCTGATGCGGAAAGAAGGAGATCGACTTTTATATCCAGCACTGATCTGCCATTTATTGTGAACCAGCCAAACTCTTTCATGCTAAAAAACTAAAAGTTTCCCATGTTTGAAAGGACACAATTCATAGGGGATCATCAATAGTACAATCCACACAATCACTGAAAACGTCAACAAAATCGGATGGAAAATTAAAAAATTAGGTTTTTTTAAAATTTGGCTTCAACTTATGTTATACAGCCATCAGTACATAGTTATTATTATTTTCCATCACTTGGCATATCATATTTTGTTACATTTTAATTAGTATCTTATACATTTCACAATTACTCTTAAATTATACATATATATATTACATGCGTCTATGTATTCATACAGGGCTCTATATATTTCTATCTCTTTCACTGCTAGTATGTAGGTAAAATTTATCGGGTGTTGAACATAGGGTGTGAGTTGTTGCCATAAGTTGTCTCTCTCATTATAAAATATCGGGCACTCCATGACGAGATGTTCAATTGATCCTATGGCATCTCCACATCGACTGCACTTAGGATCTTCTTGTAAATTTAATCGATGAAGGTAAGCGTCACATATTCCGTGGTTGGATCTCATTCTAGATATGACCCTACAGAATGGTTTTGTTATTTGGAATCCATGGAACCAATGTTGACGAGGGATTGGGGTTAAGCTTCAGATAAAGATATTTGGTTACAAGGGCTTCTCGTTCGCGCATGCGCAGCAGCTACCTACCAATTATAATATATTGTTGATTATTGACGAGAGATGTTGAACTTTAATTATACCATATATAAAAATGGTATTATACTCGTATGTAAAAATTACCTACTACAAGGAGGGAGATGGTACTCAATTTGGTTTGCATGATTTTTATATATGTTCGTTCACACCTAAAGTCCTTAAATTCTTGACAAATTTTGCTCGGGTTGGTCCCGTTCTGCTTATATTGATATATAAATATCACATTAAATCTTGAGAGCCCACCCGGAACATTCACTATTCCCAAGGCTAGAACAAAACTCTTGGGCGAGAGTTTGAATGAAATCTTGTGTAAAGATAACTCTGACTAAGAAGTTAAAACTCGATGGGACCCCGGAACAAACATGATTAATTATTATTGGGATTCAATTCTTATGGAAATATAATCATGAACACTTGTTTGCGTACGATGCACGTGAAGCACACTTCGCTGTTGAGAAAACATTTCTTTGAAATTTGGCACTAATAGGCTCTATGTTCAAGAATCAGTCTCAATATTTACATGAGAACGCTTGTGAGGGATATATTTTTTTTCTACAAGTAGAAACGCTTCCAATTCGTTAATTAGGGGTTAATTATCTGTTGAGTAATGCGAGATTGATGGTGTTATTGTGAGGTTCAGGAATCCCTTGTAGGTTTTGAAATAGCGACTATTTGCTGAGGATGAATTTCTCCGTATCTGAAACTATCCTAAGTCGATTTTGGGTACCGTGTTGATAGGAAATGACTCCTTACTAGCCCACGTTAGTAAAACCTTCGAAAAAGCACGTTATACCAAGTGTATGACAGTTGTCGGTTCATAGCATCTATACAAGTTAGGCAATCTGGAGTTGGGAAGAGTATACCCCTAGTCCACGAAAGAACGGATTTTGGTTTATTATTCAATAATAAACCATTGTAATCGCTCTTGAAAAAAAAATTCTAACCCCCCCCCCCCCCCCCCCCTGATGACAAGTTCATGGTTTACGTTTCAAAGGATGTAGAATCCGAATCTGCAATAACAAATTTTCCGTCCGTCCGCCGTACGCCGTACGCATGATTTCTCCCAAACGGCTGAAGCAAAATATCTGAAATTTTCAGGAAAAATCCATGTTGGTCCGAGAACGCCCCAATTCTTTAGCCAGCTCTCTCACTTAATCTAAAGTGCCCTTTAAGGGTTGTCAAAAGTTTTGTAAAATCCCTAAAAACCTCAAACAAAAGTCAAGGCGGCCTAAATTTGGACTCTTTCTGAAGAACACTCCACGAGGAATCGAATGAGCCCCTCCCCAGGTCCGTAGCTCAAACCATTCCCGATGTATGGCAAAATTTATGTTGCCAACATTTGCGTTATTTTGGTTTATTATTGTTTTTGTTTTGATAACAGTAACCTAGTGATGTAGTGATGTAGTAATGTGGATACTGGAGTGGACTCCTAAAAGGCTTTGTAGCCGATACACGGGTTGAAGCATTCTGATAACCATAAAAAACGCTGCAAATTCTTTCACTCGGGTTTATTATTCAATTGGCTTGCGTTCATGATTTGAATTTCTACTAAGCTTTGGAGTGTGCGTGTTTCACAGGTGATAGAGCGATTATTGAATTTCAGGAGGCACACAAATATGATCAACTGATCAATCCAAATAGGTATTTTGGTTGAGAACAGATTTACGTGCTGTACGCATATCTCCTGAAATTCAATAATCGCTCTATCACCTGTGAAACACGCACACTCCAAAGCTTAGTATAAATTCAAATCATGAATCATTGAATAATAAACCCCAGTGAAAGAACTTGCAGCGTTTTTTTACTTAAACTCTCAGGCCATTTAAAGCGGGTAAATTGCCGGACGTTGCGAATTTTGGGATCCAAGTACTTTGAAACGCAAGTAAAATGCCAAAGTTTGAGAGGGGGTTACTCGATATGTTTACTATATTATTACAAAAACTTATTATTGAAAATAATAAACTAAAATGGACATTACTTTCCTCTATGTTGGGAAACGCAAATCTGCTAAAGTGAAAATGATCGTAATGAGGAAATTACAGTTATGTCATCTGCTAATTTTCATCGTGCGACATTTTTCCGATTGTTTTTCGGTATTTCATATCTAAAGCACGTTCCATTCTAGCAGAAGAATAGTAAAAACGCTGCAAATTCTTTCACTGGGGTTTATTATCCAAATAGGTACTTTGGTTGAGAACAGATTTACGTGCTCTATGCATATCTCCCAGCTGAAATTCAATAATCGCTTTATCACCTGTGAAACACTCACACTCCGAAGCTTAAAACACACACACATTTCTTAGTAGAAATTCAAATCATGAATTATTGAATAATAAACCCGAGTGAAAGAATACTTATTTACCCCAGTAATAATATTGAATAACAATCCTCAGTAATAATATTTACCTATATATTATCAGCGTTTCATATATCAGAATGCTTCAACCCGTGTATCGGCTATAAACTACAAGTATCCACATCGGCTATCTCTCCAGTAACCACATTCACTACAACTCGACGCTATCGGCATCACTAGGTTACAAACAAACAAATAATAAACCAAAAAACGCAAATGTTGGCACCATAAATCGGGCCATACATCGGGAATGGTTTGACCTACGGGCGCGTGGAAGGGCTCGTTCGATTCCTCATGGTATGTTCTTCAAATAGAGTACACATGTAGTCCGTTACGACTTGTTTTGAGGTTTTTAGGGATTTTACAAAACCTTGACAGCCCTTAATGGGCACTTTAAATTGAGTGAGAGAGCTGGCTCAAGAATTGGGGCGTCGTCGGGCCAAGATGGATTTTTCCTGAAAATTTCAGATCTTTTGCTCCAGCCGTTTCGGAGATATCGTGCGTACGGCGTAAGGCGTACGGCGGACGGACGGAAAATTTTTATTGCAGATTCGGATTCTACACCCTTAGAAACGTAAACCATGAAATTTTCAGGGGGGTTAGGATTTTTTTTTCCCAGAGCGGATCCTGTTGTAAACTACGATGGTCGACAAATTGATGTAATACCTACCCAATCTGCAAGATGATGTAATCTGATTGAAATATTTTCATGAAATCCAGTCTATAGTTACTTATGTTACGTACGATGAGAGACCAATCGGTTTGTCGAATATAGGTTTCCTGGAATTCCCCAAGATTTGTTACAGTGAACTTAATTTTTTTACGAATGCTTCCTCCAGATTTATACGAGAAAGTTAGGATGACCGAGCACAACACACGAAACCGGCCAAAAGGTGACGCAGGTAGGCGTTTTCACCGAGTCAGAATGATTCAGCAAAAGTCAACGACTCGGAGGACCGGCCGCTGGGAATCTCTTTCGGCCGGGAGCGGCAATTATCCGTCAGGAAAACCTTGAAGGTCGACCTTGAAGAGCCGGGAGATCATAGAGCGGTCAAATGACCTCGGAACTGGTTGTAGCGAAAGATGAAGAATACATGCGCAGTATTCCATTCGGATATTTGGGCGGTTCTATAATTCCGGATCTGCACTTGTATCATATTTTCGTTAACGATATTGCCTCAGTTTTCCCAGATAATGTTAACTTTTCACCTTCCAACGTGGGAAAAAAGATGATTTTCTGGTTGGGTCTGAGGCAGAGCCTATAAATATTCAGGCCGCCATTGACTCGTTGAATGACTGGTGTACCAAAAATGGGTTGCATTTTGAATACAAACAAATGTGCTGTGATGACATTCAGATTACCATCGGCAAATCCATCTATTTTTCATTACACTATTGACAGCAAAACTTTAAATCGGGTAAATTCTTTCAAAGACTTGGGCGTAATTTTCGATGAGCAACTGTCATTTATACCACATATTGATAGTATATGTGCGAAAGCAATGAAGTCCCTGGGTTTTTTGAAGCGCCATACTAGGGAGTTTACAGATACCGAAGCACTATTATTGTATAACGCACTTGTGCGGTCGGTACTTGAGTATTGCTCGACTGTCTGGTCTCCCTTTTATGCTAATGCTGCTGAAAGAATTGAAAAAATCCAGCGCAGGTTCGCACGGTATCTGTCATTCAAACGAGGCATTGACTGGTCAAGTTTTCATTATATGGAGGTACTCCAGGATAGTGGCATTGTAAGCTTGGAAAGTCGACGCCAATTAGCAGATCTTAATTTTATATACAAATTGTTTCACAACCATATAGATTCCCCCCTTTACTACAAATGCTTAACTTCCATGTACCACCATACAGTACCAGAAATAATATCTTATTCTACTCCCCCACATCAACAACAAATTACTTATTAAATAATCCCATCCATAGAGCCCAAAGACATTTTAATCGACTAGTGGCGACGGAAAATTTTGATTTATTTTCTGAACCATTGAGCCAAATTAAACGGGCATTCCGTCCGAGTTAATTTTTATTTTATTTATTTATTTTTTTCCCCCATGAGAACTATTTAATTTTGTCTTTTAGATTTAAACACTTATGTATTTATTTTTAGGTTTTCAAGAGCATATTATTTTCTATGAGAACTTTTTAATTTTCTCTTTTAGATTTAATCACTTATGTATTTATTTATTATTTTTTCAAGTACATCGATTCCTTCTGGTAGTTGGAAATTAAAATTGTATTACTTATGTAATTGGGCATTTTGCCCGTGTATCAAACAAATCCATCTTTCAATTAGCTTGCGATCTTTGCATCACTAAGCTTTGAAACAAGGTCACCTCATAAGCGATTATCGAATTTCAGGAGATATGCATAGAGCACGTAAATCTTCTCCTCGACTGAAATCTCAATCAGCATTGATTTTGTGCCTCCCCGATTCATTAATCGCTCTATCACTTCTAAACGTGGCCAAGCCATCTTATTCTGTTCGTCTTGATGAATAACAATATCCTCGTTTGAAAGAATTTTTAGCGTTTTTTATGATGAATTTATCAGAATGCTTCAACCCGTGTATCGGCTACAAAGCCTTTTAGGAGTTTACTCCAGTATCCACATTACTGCATCACTACATCACTAGGTTACTGCGATGAAAACATAAACAATAATAAACCAAAATAACGCAAATGTTGGCACCATAAATCGGGCCATAGATCGGGAATGGTTTGACCTACGGACCTGCGAAGGGGCTCATTCGATTCCTCGTGGAATGTTCTTCAAAAAGAGTACAAATTTAGGCCGCTTCGACTTTTTTTAAAGGTTTTTAGGGATTTTACAAAACTTCGGCAACCCTTAAAGGGCACTTTAAATTAGGTGAGAGGGCTGGCTCAGGAATTGGGGCGTCGTCGGACCAAGATGGATTTTTCCTGAAAATTTCAGATCTTTTGCTCCAGCCGTTTGGGAGATATAGTGCGTACGGCGTACGGCGGACGGACAAAAAAATGTTTATTGCAGATTCGGATTCTACACCCTTTGAAATTTTCAGGGGGGTTTAGAATTTTTTTTTTTTCCAGAGCGATTACAATGGTTTATTATTGAATAATAAACCAAAAATATGAGGTCCACAGCTTCAAATAGAGAAAAATTTAGGCCGCTTCGACTTGTTTTGAGGTTTTTAGGGATCATACAAAACTTTGACCAAAAAATATGAGGTCCACAGCTTATATTTTTTAAAACCCTACATCGTTCCAGCTCCCATCCCCATTCAAATGAGAGCATGCAAAGTCTAACGGCTCGCTTTGGTTAACGAAAGTCTCTCCCCGTTTCTCTTAGGTAGGGCGATAATGTAAAAACTTAAAGTCGCTTGACAACTTATATTTTTAAAAGTACAGGATCCCACTAATTTTTGTAATTAGCTCCCTGTCATTCACATCTGATTCCTTGGCTGTATCTTAACCTGGACGGGTGTACTTGGTTCCAGAGTCACGAGCATCTTGTACTTGAGGTCTTGACTCCTCGTGACTGGTGATATTTCACAGGATCTGAGAATCGTGGAGGCTCCGATCTTCATCTCCATCATGGCGAACTTCTGTCCGATGCAGTTCCTGGGGCCAGCGCTGAACGGGATGTAGGAGTACGGGTGGCGGGCTTTTGACGTCTCCAAACTGAACCTGAGTTCATAAAAGATAAATCAATGTTATTAATCTTGCGATTCGTGCAGTGATACAGATATCACTTTCATGTCATTTTCATGTAATCCAACCTGAACGTAACATTTGGTCAACAAGTAAACTGGAGATACGAGATCAGTAAGTAACAGTAATTCGCTGACCTATCTGGATTGAAGGTTTCAGGGTCGTCCCAGTATTTTGGGTTCCGGTGAGTGAGGAAGATGTTGACCAGTATTTTGGCACCCGCAGGAATCACATGTCCGCTCGCTGAAAATATAACAACATTATCAGTTCCTTAATTTTCCCCTTAACAGCATTATCACTTCCTTGATTTTCAACCTAACTAACCAGTAGTACGAGTACAACTTCCCTCTACTTTTGAAGAAAAAATTCAGCAAATATTGGAGATATTTCTTCATTGAAATCCGTTTTTGGTCATCCTAAAACGATTCCTGGACTTATCAATTTTCATACAATCGTGAAAATAGTCAAAACCCTGAACTTATTCAACAGAATATTTCTTTGGAAGAGTTTACGTCAATTACAAACTACATACAAACATGTTCGGACGAAATTTTGATTAAGAATATACTTATTTCGGAAATCTGAGTTCGTCGTTTTTTGTACACTAAAATTTTCAAGTCGTTTCAAGACAATAGTTGTTATAAAATGTTTGACAAGTTAGGTGTGGCTCATAATATCCTCATCTTGATAATATGAATGTAGGGATCTTTTGAAATTTTTTGGGATATCTCGAAAGTTGAAGAATATAAGCTTCTTGAAATAATTAACGGAAACAATGCCGTGGGACATCCAACACCTTCAAAAGATTATTCGACATGTACTGCGGGTCTTTCGCGATAATTCTATATCGGGTAAAGTAATGATAGGATTGTTTTGATATTTGGATCGAATTGATGATACCGGTGTTTCAGATGAAGATTCAGGAAACAATACGTAATAGTTTTAGATTTATGGGTTCAGTATAAACGATACCAGATACTAAAAAGATGATCTATAAGTCTTTAGAAATGACTACGGGATAATAAATAATTGTTCAGAAGATATGACTTGTACGAGGTCTGTTGAAAAAATACGCGGACTTACTTACTTTATAGGCTTCTCCCCTAATCAGGGGTTGCTTGAGATCGACTGGCGCCAGGAACGTCTATCCTCAACTTGAGAGTCATCCAGGTCGAGTCTTCTCATGGGGCGGACCACTCCTCCTTTCCATGTAACTCTCGGCCGACCCTTCTTCCTTCTGCCTTTTGGCGACCAGTTGAGGATAATTTTAGGCCACCTCTCATTCGGCATCCGTTTTACGTGGCCATACCACGCCAGAGCCCCTCTCTCAATCCTCTCAATAACAGGTTCCTGCTGGTCGATGGTGTCCCGGATATCCATATTTCGGACTCTATCCAGCCGCGACACGCGACAGCTTCGCCTCAGCCCATCCATCTCCACCGCACACAACCGCTGCTGGTTCCTCTGTGTTAGGGACCACCCCTCAGACCCGTAAGTCAGGATACTCTCCACGACTGCCTTCAATATCATTTTCTTGATTCGAAGGTGTATCTCCCCACTCCACAGCACTTTATTGAGTGAACGTATAGCAGCCCGGGCGAGACTAATTCTTTCATCAACCCGCCTGACATCCTCCACTAGCATCCAACACAGAACCCAGGTACTTAAATTGGCTGACGGCCCGCACAGTTCCCAAACCAGCAACGTGCATATCGTGCCCCTGTCCTCCTACCACCAAATACTCTGTCTTTGCCACATTTATTTTCAGGCCTGCCACTTCAAAGGCGTCATTAAGCTTCCGTAACATGTACTGAGCATCGTGTGGGTCTTGTGCAAGGATCACCTGATCATCTGCAAACAATAAGGAGTGCACTACCTCCTCCCCCAAGGGGATTCCCATTCCCTGACACGATACTGTCCATTGCCGGAGCACCTCCTCTAAATATATTTTGAATAGGGTCGGTGACATTCCACATCCCTGTTTCAGGCCTTTAGAGACGGGGAATTTCTTGGAGACAGTTCCACCAATCTTTACAGCAGCTCTATTTCCCTGATACACTTGCTGCACCAGACGTATCAGGGAACTGTCAACTCCCAATCGACTCATAGCTGGCCAATGAGCTGGCTGGCTGGTCCCGGTACGCTTCTTTTGGGGTGGCTTTCAGCTCCTTCGTCGCATTTCACTTTATCTCCAAAATCGTTTCAAATCTTCTTCCTTTTTGGGGCTTTCTTCAGTTTTGGGAGTAAGAAAAAATCACAAGGAGCGAGGTCAGGTGAGTAAGGGGGGTGGGGAAGAACACTGATCGAGTGTTTGTCCAAAAACGGTGGCACAAATTTTGCAGCGACGCGGTGCTTTTTCAATTTTTCGGTTAAAATCTCGTGACAAGATCCAACTGATATACCACACTCTTCGGCAAGCTCCCTAATTGTTAGACGTCGATTTTCGCGCACCAGGGTGTGATTTTGTCATCGGGTCGTCAGTTGACGTTGAAAGACGCCCAGGACGCTCATCGTCGTCAATCGACTGTCGGCCACCCTTGAAACGTTCATGCCACTTGAAACATGCAGTACGTTTCATTGCAAGATCACCGTAAGCCGTGTTGAGCATAGCAAGTGTTTCAGTTGCAAAGTTTTACCCAAACTTCACAGCAATTTGTTGCTCCTTCAGGCTGTCCATTTTGCAATCCGACAAACGAAAAAAAAAAAACACTCTTCACTAAAAACCGTGTAGCTTTTCAACAAATGAAGATATCTGCGACCGGAAAACAGCGTTTTAATCAGCTGATATGTACGAACCTAGTGACAGCAAGAGGATTCTCCGGAAACCGAATCGGATCTTGCAATTCAAACAGTCCGCGTATTTTTTGAACAGACCTCGTACTGTATATGATATGACTAATGTATGTCTTACGTAGTTTCATGTCTTCGACGATCTTCCTGGCGATCTGGGGAGCTGGAGGGTGTAGCCTCAAACTTTCCTTGATAACTTGATCGAGGTAATGCATCTTGGACAAATCTTCTTTGGTCGCGTCCCGATCGCTGTACCCAAATATTTCTATTTGTTCTCTATAAGCTTTTTCCTGTTGACAATAGAAACAAATTGAAAACTTGAAACTCCGAGTAAGTGTTTACCAAATTTCTATCCACTGTTTGTCCTCGTGTGAATGAACAATTTTCCGGGTGACAAGGCGTTTCCCAATGCCAGCAAGGTGGCCATGCTCGGTCTACAAATGTCACCACAAGAAGTATTAATAGAATTAGTAGGTATTATCTAGTATGAATGGAATCTAATACTGTTATCACTCTGAAACTAGTAAAACTGTTTTATCCTGTGTTACCTACGTGTATAGGTAACTAGGAATTGAGTCAAAAGGTTATAACCAATTTTGAAGGCATTCCAATGTCAGTTGCCTGACTCCTAGATTGTGCCTCAGAGGGAAAACAAGGTTTTACAAAAATCGTATGGCAAATATTGTGAACTTGCTCCTTCAGTACTTGCATAATTAGCTGATTGTAATGTAGAAACATAAAAATTAAGATGGACCAAGGAGAGTCTTTATTTTGGCCAAAATTTACGCATGCGGTTTAGTTGGGAGCTTTTTAAATCCTTTAGCAGAGAGTAACCGTATTACAAAGCACAGATGGGATGGGATAAATATTTTTGAGGAATCACATGTAGATCGCCCAATTCCATTTTCAATGTCTTTTTCAAAATTTGTATCTTGAAAGTTTATGGACAAAAAACTGTTTTCAGGGCAATGGATTGGTTGCAACTACTAAAATAAAAAAAAGGTGATGCCTTCTTGGTTCCATATTTCTTTTACGCCTTTTCATCTCATGATGCCTGAGTAGGGTCCGGGTGAATGATGATTTGATTGTTTTTAAATGGTATTCCCCTTTCTGGCAATGAAATGTTTTGAGAGGTCGACCAGAAGTTAAATGTACTGATCAAATTGGTAACATTATTATGTTGGGAGTAACTACCTGGACTTTGGGGTTTTCTCCAAGGTGCATCATCAGAAACTGCAGTCCAATTGCAGTTGTATCGTGGCCCTGGGGAAATAATAAAACTATTAGTCAAGAAAGTTATATACCCATGTGGGGAAGTGTCAGTCGACGAATCGTATGACGAATACACCGAATAATTGTAGTAGTCTGGTTATGACTATTTTGTATGGATCATGAATTACAAAATCTAAACAGTTTCTGAATTGCCCAGATGGTGGCCATTCACAAAAGCGCATTTAGGAAAGATAAGCTGCAGGTATTGTTTACCGTAGAATTTTTGGAATCTACGGACTTTTTCAACAATAGCCATGTATTATAGTTTCACTCATTTAACATTGTTGCTAATGTTTGAAGCATTGTCGGTTGGAAAATACTTTGTTTTTTTTTCGGTCAAAAAAGTCAATGACAACGGTATTTGTTGATATGTTTTTCAATTTTTAGGGCCAGTCGGTGATTTTCCCAGACCCACTTTCTCCTTTTTTCATTTTTCTCACGTTACATTCCTTTTCCCGCTAAAAAGGAAATCCCATTCCAAAACCACCATCACCGATACAGAATAGAAACACTTATATCAACATAAATCCTAAATATCGTTTTACACGAAGTAAAAGTTCATAATACATAAACCTGGATATAATTTTCTGAGTTGTACAATATTTTGAACAATGACTTACGGCAGACATGAAGGTATCAACTTCTTCTCGAATGTCGATGTCATTCAGATTTTCTTTAGTAGACAGTTCAAGGAGTGAATCCAAGAAGACTTGGCGTTTCTTGCCTGAAAACATGTTCAACGTGAGGACTTTCTTATAGGAATTCATATAAGCTAAATTTGGTGGACTTTATTGACACAGGAGCACGTCCTCAACGTTTGAAACAAATCTCAGAACTGAGTTAGCTCGGAGCTCGCAGGCTCCCTATATAAACTAAAAGAGTTGACTCAGCAGAGGGCTTCGTCTTAGATAGGAATCAGCAGGAGGAGCGAACATAAGTTGTATATCAGTTTCTAGGAGAAATTTGGTAGACATCCAAATGTAACTTCACAATAACCATTTTGGTCACAAGACAATCTTGAATTTATTTAAAATGGGTTTTACTGAAATGCTAATGTTTATAACCAGTACAAATTTGGGCAAAAGTAGCTTACCATCAGCGTCTGAGTATTGCTCCGATTGTTTCTCTTCATTGAAAGCAGCTCTTCTGTCTTTGATAACCTGAAATGGTACCAAACACCAACGCGTTATTGTGTTATCTGCATTAAGTACTACAACGATGAATTTAACTATTAGGATAAAATCATTTAAAAGGAAACGAAATGAAATGAAATCAGAAACTAATAAGTGAATAGATGTTCAAATTGAAATCTATCAAATCACATTTTGAAATGTATTAGAACGCTTTTTGTTGGATGGGAGAGGAGGGGTTCACTAAATCTTTCACAACAAGTCGGAATTTATTATAAAAATTGATTAGAACCATTGGAGTTTTCTTGTTTATAACCAAAATCGCTTCAAATTATTTCATAAAGATTTACTATTTTTGACACCCCACCCCCCTCAATTTTACACCCGTTTTGAACATTGAAGAGGAGATGTTTCAAGTCAGATGGGATCGCATTGCTCTGGGACTCATCCCCGACGATTTTCCGTTTAAAATTACTTAATATGATTCCCTCATCCACGTAGATCAGTAAAACCTCGAAAAATTACGTTTTTGACCGGTTTTTCGGCCCTTGATTAATGAGATAAAACGATCGGGTTTATTGACACCCCAAAAATATATCTCTAAACTTAGAGTCCTTCTACAGACATTATAAAAGTTTGGGCCGAAAATAGAAAATAGTTTTTAATACACGTAGATCAGTAAAACCTCGAAAAATTATTTTTGACCCCAAGTGGGAACTCCTTGAGTGTTTGGGGGACAAGACCCCAAGTGGGAACTCCTTGAGTAAAAGAACGGGGGGGGGGGGGTTTAAAGATAAAATCTAAGGCCTCTTTTGAAGGTACCTGCAGCTCATTTTTCCTTAAACAATTCACTAATAGGAGAGTGTTGGGTGGCATCTTGTCGCACGATCCGTTTTACGAGAGAAATTAAGACATTCACTTATGAGTTGATTGTCACTCGAAAACACAGCGTTTTCCTTATAATTGGCCCAAAAATATATCTCTAAACATAGAGTCCTTCTACAGACATTATAAAATTACACTATGATCTTCGGAAAATCTATAAATATTCCTGGATACTTATGAGCTACAATAAACTCGATGTTGAAATAGACCACTGAAATTTCGCCTTGTTACACTGGTAATATTTTAGAAAAATTGGGGTGGGGAGGTATGTCAAAAAATAGAAACTATCTCTAGATTCCTCAGTCAATGCATATTCAGAATGACCCTTAGAAAAACTTATTTTCAGGTATGTCCCTGAAAAAGGCCGTATCGTCCTCTGTGCGCCTGGTCAGCAGATAATCTAGTCCAGGAACAAGTTATAGAACGCCATACAATACATCTTTATAAGGAAATCTGTGAGGATTCTAACATATTACAGAGAAAGCAACTTCAACGATTTCATGTGTAAAAGTTTGACACCTCTTATAACTAAAAATTAGAAAGTCTATAAACAATTGGGCTGGCAGGAATTACGCCTGGGTTTCTCTCCGTACATCTGACTGCCAACTGTAACGAACTAAAAATATACTTGAGCATATACCTATATTGTGATGATCCTTTCATTTGATCACATGAATAGTAAACAAAACCGCGAGATCGAGGGGCGGGGAGGTCATCTTGGAAGAAGCGCACGGAGGACGAAGGAGCTCTCTCGCAACATTTTCGTCTATGCATCCCTCTTTTTTCATCTTTCTACAATTCCCTTCAAATTCGTTGGGAAATCGCCATCGAGGCTCAGAAATCTGCTCTCGCCCTGTGACGAAACGAAGCTGCAGCATCCTTTTGCTTCCGAGTCTACCAAGGTAGCGGAAGCATTGTTTTCACTTTCGGAATGTGAAAATTTTTTGTCTCCAAAATCAAAAATTCCACTCGCATTTTGCGACCTTTCTGAACAATTTTGGTTCCGTGTCTGTCTGTGTGTGTCTGTCTGTCATCAAATCCTTGTTACGGGCAAACCTACACGAAGTTACTGTCCGATTTTGATGACATTTTCAGGGATTGTTTGGTTTGATGTGTAGATGGTCCCCTATGAGTTTCATGACTCCCGGATCAATAGTAGCCTCTGCTCATGCGCAAACGGGAAATCCTCGCCAAAAGCATAACTCCGGGAGTTCTTGACCGATTTCGATGAAATTTTCAGGGATTGTTCGGTTTGATGTGTAGATGATCCTCTATAAGTTTCATGACCCCCAGATCAATAGTAGCCTCTGCGCATCCGCAAACGTGAAATACTTGCCACAAGCATAACTCCGGGAGTTCTAGACCGATTTCGATGAAATTTTCAGGGATTGTTCGGACTGATGTAAAGATGGTCCTCGTGAGTAATAAAGAGAAAATAAAGTTTTAGCCTCGAGCTTGATTGAACGAAGTTCTTTAGTCAATAATAATTTTCAATGGTCTATACACTCATGTTATGGATACGAGGAAGCTATGTGCCACACCCACTTGGCAGACGTTTTGTTGGTTCAGGAGGACATACGCCCGAAATATTTCCGCCAGGACCACGTGCTCCACCACCATTCACGCTTTCAAATTTGAAGATGTCCTAAACATGAGTTGGGAGGGCATTCGCGGTGAGTTCTCGCATTCAGCATTCATCTAAAAAAAACCCTCTCGAAATAACAACCACTTGACTAGAAAGCCACGAATTCTTCAAAATTATCTCTTCATTAATTATTATTGAACTCTTCTTCAATACTATAAACTTAAATTCTCTTCTTAAACACCATCAGGCCATACACTGATATTGTTTACTTAAAAATGGTTTCCTTTTCCAAAATTAAATAATTTTGGAAATTGAATCAAATCCGTACCATTTATTCATTTTTTGTTGCTTATTTCTATTGAATTTGAATTTCATTTATAGGGTAGAAAAAAGAGAATATCACAATATCTAACCTTTAAAGATAGGGAGCAGTGTTGTAACGGAGCCTAGAACATTGTCTAGAAGTATAGCTGGAGGGGTTAGGAGAAGGGGAATTCGTTGCTTCGAGAGAAATAGGAATGTGGTGACACGAATGAAAAACATGACAATTCCTCAAAAGATCAGAAACAATCGTTCGTTGGACGCGTTCCAATAAATACGAAATTTACCTTAGCTGACCAATACTTGTAGGAAGGAAGATTAAAAATATTTACCTTTCCAGTGAAGCCGTGCAGTGTTGCTAAATCTTTGTCATAGGCTTTTGATTTAGGCGTCAGACCGTATATAAAGTCGTTCATCAACCAAGGGGTGAGTGATCTCTCGATTGAGTCTCGGGTCACTCTAGAAATTTACAATGCATTGTTGATAATAATGATAATAATAATCTTACAAATTGATTGGATTTTGAATTTTTTTTAAACGAAAAAACATTACGTTACGATTGCATTTCAATAGTGTATCTTATACCTACAACTAGTGCCTCATCCCATGAATATCTAGATAAGCATACCTACCCTTTTACAGACAAAGTCTGGATATGATATAACAGAATAATCATTAGAATAATTGATGAATGGTACAAAGGATTTCAAAACGAGATAAATTCTCAAAAAATGTATTGCTATGAATATAAAAATTTATAAACGCTGTATCCTACGAAATCTGTAGGGGCTGCTAGTGTTTCCCGTCGCACCCCCCCCATTTTTGAACCATTCCCCCCATTTTTTGAATAGACTTCAAGGTGATCAGGTGATAAATATTAAATAACTAGAATTATTGATAAATGTTACAAACAATTCCAAAACGAGATAACTCTCAAAAATATATTGCTCAGATTATAATAATCTATGAACTCTACATCCTATAAAATCTATAGGGACTTTTTTTTCGTGATTTATTAATTGCAACTGAAAATCAAATACACTTCATCTAGCAATTTTACATATCAATATAGGTACACTCCAAGAGGGTAGGTTTACAGCAAAACGTAGCCCTTTATTATATAGCTCAATTAAATAGCACTGAGTTCGATTGCACTTCTATTCACGCAGCACAACTAAATCCAGTGGTTTGTTTCGCATGAGACGTCGGATTTCACCTTCGTTGTCTAAAACGTAGAGCATCTCCGGGTTCTCATGTTTGTGGAGGCGATGTTCATGGTTCCTTGCGTATTTTGCAATATTTTCATAGACTGTCTCCATCCTCACAAATCTCGCATGTACCAAGGGGCTCCAACTATACTTGTCAGTATTTTATTCTGAATGGTTTGGATTTTCTTAATATTTCATTTCTTGGGGTCTATAGGGACTGATAGTGTTTCAACCACCCCCTTTTTTCGACAGAGCTTTTAAGAAACGGAATTGAAATTTTCATCAGGGTAGATTTTCAAGGTTAAAATTGTGGAGTCGAGATCAAAAAACATGATTATAAAATACTCAGATACCTATGTAGTTATCCCAAAACAGCTTTTTACTATAAATATTACTATAATATAGTTACCGTTTCAGTGCGCCGACGTACTCTTTGCTTCGGGGGTCGTTTTCTCCTAGGGAAGTTCCCATTGCAGTTTCTGAAGAGATTAGAAGATACCTACTTTTAAAATAATGTAAATAAGGAAATACTCAAAGGGGCTTCCCTCTTTCTCAATTATTACACAGAGGTTTATTATTTCTGTATTAGATAGAACTTCTACGTAAATCTCTGGTTCTATGAGTAGTCAGCGGTACATTACACATCTGCGATTGCATTCCAAGATCAAAATACTTGGGCTACTGCCAGCCTGCTTGCTCAAAATCCTATTGAAGGGGCTCTGTAGCCCGGCTCTGCAGAGCGACCGCCTACCTGATCGTACCTTAAACCAAGTGGTCTCATTTGATTAAGGGAACAAATTTCCATACACGCCTTACTTCGAAAGTTTTCGAGATTTCGAGTTTTTCGTAGATTTATGCTGAAATATAATCTTTTAGTGTTGATTGATCAACATGCCGGGATTGCTAACACATCGCGGATCGATGTTGAAGTTTTTAGTAAAATTTAGTGAACTTTGATCCAGCATGCATTTTATGAGATATGTTTCCAAGTTTGGTTAGAATGTGATTGAGATGAGAATAGCGACTAGATCACTGCAGATCATAAAACTTCATTTACAGTATTAAGTCCGAAGGTCACAATTTCCATAAACCTTGTAGGCTTTATCAGAAAGACTGTCTCGAGTTCACTTGGATTGATCTAGACGCCGAACATGATATTTTGTTTTTTGGCACAAGTGTCTCAACAAATTAGTTACTTACCGCAGATGATGTTGAGTGCTCCAGCACCTATGATGGGGAACGGTGGGACGGGGGCTCCTTTGGTGGCGATGAACCTGTCCACGACTTGCCTCCAATTCCTGCTCATGCATTCCATGCTGTCCTCGAGAATCTTGAAATTGAAACTTGGTGTCAGCATCTTCCTTCTTGCCCTCCATTTGTCGCCTGGAATTAAGTCAGAATTTGATTACCACAGCGTAGGCTAGAGGAGGCCCCAGCTCCATAAAAAGGGAACCGCTTATGAAAACGGTGGAGGACATTATGCTTTATGGAGTTGAAGTGTGGGCCGAAGCACTAAAATCTATCCAGAAGTATGGAACAAGAATGGAAGTAGTGGAAACGGAATAGTTGGCATCGTCCCGATTGACCTCCTGGAGATGAGAGCGACGAACAGTTTTTCAGAACCCCGATTTAGCTCGACAAATCCTTGTACTAAAAAAATCGAGATAATCTACAGAATTCTATTAGGATTCTCTTTCAAAACCTTTTGGAATGATTGGATGAAAAAATCAATCCTAGCATATAGTGCTTTTTCTCATCCGACTAAATAGGTCAATTCGGAAAATTGTGCCCAGTAAGGTTCTTCTTTCGGGTTGTCTTGTGGTGATGAAAACAGCAAAGCTGAACCCGTAATACTCACAAAATCATGATGGTACCGACAAACGACGATAGCATCGAAATGACGGGGTAACGACTTAATGTCAGTAGAAAGTGTTTCCATGTTGAAAAATAACGAAACACGATGGCTATGCCTATGAGGGGTTGCCACCCTCGGCATTCAAACCGGGCAATACAAAGAGCATTGACAGTGAGAGCTCATAAGATCTATAGTCGCAGCCAAAGCAATGAAGTGTACATGGCAAATGTATCGGAAAAATTATTTTCAAGAGGATATCCCAAAAAATTGTTGGACAAGGCAATTATTCCCCCTTACGTCGGTCACCATTCAGCGATCTTTAGCAAGTGCGATAGAATTCAATTAACAATCCCTTTCTTTTCGGAATTAAGACAATTAATACTGTTTTGAAAGAAATATAAACTCTTGTATCTTCAAATTCGACCACCACAAGAGTTTTTTGCCAAAGTGCCTTTTATGAGCTGTTGGCAAACGTCCTGCATTGGAGGTATCATACCGCAAAGGCTACTGACTACTCTCCGAGAGGATTACATTATCGTCCAAAAAGTAGTTGCTAAATTTGTTCTTTGACAATCAAACATTACCCTCTTTCACGTCTCCTAACACTACCATCACATTTTCGGCAGACCGCCAAACTGCAATGTGTCTGTACAAACCGCTCTGGAAAATTTCTCAGTGTTTCTTTGGGGAAAGCGGTGATTGGAGTATTTGAAGATACACAACCACAGGCATTAAGTTTTGGTTCAAGCTATGCTATCTCCCACAGTTCTTCATTCGATGCTTGCTTTGGGGTGCAGGTGGTCAGAACTGTGCAGCCAGAGGAAAGTGCATCAAAGTTGCTGCAGTCCGAGAAGGCTCACAGTAAAGTTCTGAGAGCCGGTGAACCACCAGGGCTCAACATTAGAAGATTCCACTCACACTACAATAATACGCCCCTACAACAATAACTCCATACCTCCACATATCTTGACAACGCAAAACTTCCTCATTATCAGTTCTACATTTGAAAAAGGTAAATCAGCCTTCTCCTTCGTGCCTTAGCTGTGATTTCCCGTAATACGTTCTTGTAGGTCCGTTTAATCCTCATTACATATATACAAACATATAGTGGAAGTGTAGGAATGATTTCAGAATGTTTCGAAATGGATTTGTTGTTTACAGTAGCTCCATTTTTTAAGGGGATTCGGTAACTATTATGAAAATTTGGGAATTGATCCTTACCAGTGCTAAGTAAGAGGCCATCCATGAGCCACTTTCCAAAGAAATTGTAGTCCGAGCTCTTTTCGATGTTCTTATTGCTCGTCAAAATTGCCTGAGTGGAACAGAACAATACAATGAAACTCTGCAGGAAAATTTGCAACAGTGACATTGTTTTGGAAGTTAACAAATTATCAAGAGCATTTACTGGTACCTAATAGGAAAATATAATACATAAAAAGAGTATCTGAGTGAATGGATTTTCTGAATCTTATTTGCTTTAAGAATATTGTTTGTACTTATATTTACACCTATCTACTCACTCACCTCGTTGACCTCAGGATCGGCAGAAATGACGGTGGGGTGGCCCAGGAAGTACACGCCATACCATGATCCGAACTGTTCAAATCTTTTCCGTTGGTAATCAATGATATCTGCAAAGAAAAATAACGAGATGGTCTAAGAAGGTCGAGATAGGTCTTTGAGAGAAGTACAACGCCTCCAAAAACATATTAAGCGATGCACAAGCAGTATTATGACTCGTTTATATTCGCGTAACGTTGTTCCCCGATTTCTTCGAATTTTGTGAACGATTTGTCGATAATCCGAGCCAAGTATGAAAAGCTTGGGAGTGTGGTAACTCCAATTACATCCGAGGTCACGTTTTCGCCATTTTCCTTGTAAATAACCAGATTTCAATGCAAATTACCCGGTTTTTCTGAAAAAGCACAAGTTTTTCAGCATTCGAACTCACTTTTCTTCCGATGGAAAACAGTTTAAAGGCAAAATAAAGACTACAGTAGAGGTGAGATTTCGGAGTACTCTTTACCCTTTTTGCATTCTTTTGAATATGGGTTATCATACTTTAATTCAAGATTGAAAAAAATCGAGGATTCCCAAATTTTGTAGAATTTTCCTATTCTAAGATCTTTTTCATTTCTTAAACATTGATTCAAAATAAGATTCTAATAGGAAATTTGATTGACTCCTACGGTGCCTTCAAATTTGAATTATTAACAAATTATTATTAATTGTTAACCAATGTAACAAAGTATGGTCAAAATCATGAAAATAAATTTTAAATAGAAATAACTCATTTACATTGCAGAAAATCGCACTTTCTGATTAAAATTTTCTGCGCCAACCTTGGGCGTAAAATCGATTGAGATGGGGCCCACAATAGTTTGAGTTCATCTGACTTGAAAAATCATATTTTAAAGATAATACTGTTAAGAACGGGTGTGAATTCCAATTTTTCAATTCCAAATTTAACTTTTCTTTTTGACGAACAAAAGTCATCAAAAATAATATACTTTCATGTGTACCATTTTTGTGAATTAAAATTTGTAAATTTCTTGAAACTTGGACAACTCAAATGTTTTCATTGCGACAATCATTCAACGAGCGTGCAATGTTTCCAAATTACCACAATAAAAAAATGAAAAAAACACGCAAAACGTTGATGGTGGTGTTTTAATGTTTTAATTTACCAGTCATATCCAACCCGATCAGGTCCCAAGCTGAACCGATGAAAAAGGGCAGATTGTTCGGGCCTGGGAGCTTGTTGAACATCCTGATGGTCCGGAGGGAAGGTACCGTCACCATTGGTTTCAACAAAACGTAAAGCAGCATACAAACGGCAATAGCTACAAGCCAAGGTATCATTGTGATAAAGCAATCAGACAGTTAAGCGACAAATATGAACTGAATAGCGAGTGTATTTCGCTGGCTTGAGTTTGGGCCTTGTAGTAGACGTTAGTTGTGAATGACTAAACGTTGCACTGACTGAAGGCTCCGCGGTCAACGAGTTTTAATACACAATTCCGTTGCCTGGCCCCCTCCACTTCGCTCCCACGATAGCAAGACGATGAGATGGTAGCTTTTGCAGTGTTTAGCTCCCACTCATGTCGTTATCACGGATGCTGTTAATTATTTTCTCGTAAAGCTGAGCACCAGTGGCGAGGCGTGATATTTTTGCTAGGTCATCGCCAGTGGCGGGGATTAGTAACCAAAAGGGCGAGGAGGGGGGGGGGGGGTCTGGGGACTGGGGAGCACTCGCCACAGCAAAGGAGGGACTCCCGGGGGTCCTCCTCCGGGAAATTTTGAAAAGTACCTGTCAAAAACAACAATCTCAGGTGTTTTTGATGTATGAAATTCACGTATTTATTGTTGAATTCAGTGCAAATACAGCTTTGAATGACACTTTTTGAACCAAAATAATTATTGCTCTACAATTAAGGTTGAAAACCGCTTGCTACGGTAGCTCTGTCGAGACTTAGAACCGAAATTCCACGGACGCCACCGATAAGTCACAAGAGCTCCCCAAGGTTGCCAGACTCGCTAAAAGTTTCGTGTTCGAGGATGAGCCTTAAAGCTATTTAATTGGCCGATGTTTTGGAGGAAGTAAGAGGAGGGGGCCCTCTGCGGTGGGGCATGAGATACACAGAATGACTGATGAGGCGCTTGAACTACACAAGCGCTAATGTTGCTGATGATCCCTCAAGAGCGATTGCCTTCCAACCTCAAAGGGCCGGCGCGCCACAAGTAGTGGCCCCCACTTTTCTTTTAAGTCTTTTCATTCTTTGATATTAGTAATCGAATCTTCCTGCCAACTGCGACGCATGAACATTTTTCTTTTTTGGTTTATTATTCAATAATAAACCATTGTCAAAAATCGTTCTAAAAATCGAAAATTTGGGTTAAAAAAATTCCACTTATCACATTCATCTCCCCTGAAAATTTAACCCATGGTTTACTTTACGATTCCTTTCAAAAATTGAAATCTTCCGTGAAATCAGTTACAAAAATATGCCCTTAAAGGAACATGCTGTGAAACTCATTGACCTTCCACTTCAACTTCCATAACAAAGCGAGTTGATGAAATCCACGTTCAAACTTTTCAATAAAATTGAGAATTGTAGAAAGATTACGTACCTTTCAGACAGGTGCCGTTCTTCTTGTTCTAATAAACGTAAATAAACAAGAGAGGCACAGCACAACCTAGCTTTGTAAACACATTCCTAACTTTTACCTACCAATTTCATAGTTTTTCGAATTTGTGTAAAACTTCGAATGCTAAATTTTTTCCATCTACCTGTTCGATATGAAACTGAAAGCCCGCCAGGAATTCCTTGCTTCTCTTCTGGTAAAACTTGTACCAGAACGCCTAGAGTCAAAGCTATTAAGGAGGAAGTAAGAAGGGGGCCCTCTTGGGGGCATGAGATACACAGAATGACAGCGCTTCTTGCGCTAATTTTGGATCATTGTTTTGTGAATTGCGCCAACTGCGAGCATAGTAAATTTATAAAATTCTTTCGAATTTATTGAATCATCTGGTTATCGGAAAGTATGGCCACAGCATTTGCGGACTCACCATTTGATTGAGGGAAATGGGGACTGCTGGTTGTAGCTTCAAAGCCGTATTCTTTGGCAAACTGCAAAAATTGTGTGGATGTAAACTGCGTGCCTCCATCAGTTCGTATTTTCAGTGGGATTCCATGGCCCGCAAACAGGTTCTTCATTCTTCCAATTACCTCTTCTGATGTGAGGGTTCCAATATGTACTATTTCTATAAACCTAGAATAGTAGTCTTGAAGAACAAGGTACCATTTCTGTTCTAACTTCATGATGTCTGCTCCCAGAAAGGTCCATGGTTCTTGTGGAAGCTTCGTTGTAATTAACGGTTCTCTCCTGTTGACACGGTGTTGAAGACAGGTGACACAGTTCTCGACAATTTCTTTTACATCTGTGGCACACCCTGGCCACCAAACAGATTCTTGTGCTCTTCTTCGACACTTCACAATTCCCAGGTGTCCTTCATGTATTTTCCCTAGCATGTCTTTCCTCATGCTCCTAGGTATGAAGATTCTCCTTCCTTTCAGTACTAGACCATCTTCAATCACCAACTCGTTTCTATATTTCCAAAACACTGAATTTTGTCGCCAGTTATTTTCCACGATTGATTTTTTTATGATTTGAGTCTCAATATCATTATCTTGAGTTCTTCGAATTTCGTTCAAACGCTGATCCGTACAAGGTAGTGCTTCTATTATGCTTTTAATAAACAGTTCTTCTTCTTCATCTGTAGCATCACCAATTTCATCAACTTGAACAGCGTTCCTCGACAGGCAATCTGCAATGTAATTCTCTCGACCAGGGAGGTATATTATGTTATAATCATATATTTGAAGCCTCATCCGAAACCTTTGAAGTCTAGCTGACAAGTCACTAATGGGTTTTGAACCCAAAATTTCAACTAATGGCTTATGGTCAGTATAAAGCTGGAATCTTTTCCCCAAGATATAGTTCGAAAATTTCTCACAAGCCCAAGTAAGACTAAGCGCTTCTTTTTCTATTTGCGCATATCTTGATTCTGTTTCGGTCATACTTCTGGATGCATACACAACTGGAAACCATCGCTCTTCGTTTTTCTGTTCAATTACGGCCCCTAATCCATAAGAAGAAGCGTCTGCTGTTATTCGAATGGCTGCATCTTGTCTATATGCTGCTAAAACTGGAGCTCTTGTTGCTGCTTTCTTCAATTTCTCAAATGCTTCAGTATGAGCTGACTCCCATATCCATAGAGTTTCTTTTTTCAGTAATGACCTCAATGGAGCTGTCATCTCAACAAGATTAGGAACAAATTTCATCAGTTGATTTACCATTCCTAAAAATTGTCGCAGTTCCGATATATTAGTGGGACATTTCATGTCTACAATAGCCTTGATTTTTGCTGGGTCAGGACTGATGCCATATTCAGATATTAAATGCCCCAAAAATACCACTCTCCTGAGTCCAAACTGACATTTGCTTTTATTAAGCGAGACACCATTTTCTGTAAGTCGTTCAATCACGAGCTTTACCGTCTTGTCATGTATTTTCTCTGTCGGTCCCATAATTAATATGTCGTCGGCTTGGTTAATCACCCCAGGTATGTCAGCCAGAATTTGGCTGATCCGTTTTTGAAACACCTCAGGTCCTGAGCAAATTCCGAAAGGAAGGCGTTTGAAAAAATATCTGCCAAAGGGTGTGATAAATGAAGTTAGTTTATATGAGTTTTCGTGCAATGGAATTTGCCAAAATCCATTCGCTGCATCCAATTTTGTAAAAACTTTCCCACCTTCTAGTTTGGATAGAGACTCTTCCACCGAAGGTAATAAAAGCTGCTCACGCTTTACATATTTGTTAAGACGTGTATAGTCAACACACACCCTTATTCTGCCTCCTTTCCGTGGAACTACCACAATTGGAGCGCACCATTCTGTTGGCTCAGTGACAGGCTCAATGACATTTTCCTTCACCATTCTGTCCAGTTCGGCTTTCAACTGACCATGGAGAGAAACAGCAACTCTACGAGGTGCAAGTACGGCATAAGGACGAGCGTCTTCCTGTAACTTTATCGAGTAAGAGGTGTGCAATTTACCCATCCCCTCAAATGCGTTCGGAAACATCATTTCCGCTCCTTTGCCGTCTATAAGACTAACATTGAATGAGACTAGTCCTAAACTGAGAAGAGCATTTCTACTCAAGAGGGGTGATTTTTTCTTTGGCTAATACGTAAATGTCCTCTTCCAGGAGCTTTTCCTTGTAAATCAGTTTGGCATTAGCCACCCCTAAAACTTGAAATTTTGTTCTACCAGGTCCATACAATGTTTTCATGGTGGGGCGAACATTCAAACAAAGTGATTTGGCTTCTTTTGCACCCATAACAGACACATCCGCCCCGGAATCCATTTTAAAACATACTTCATGGCCGTTTATGAGTAGGTACACTAACCGTTGGGCACTGATGAAACACTTGCAATGCCTCGATTTCTCCCATGTAGGAATTATCAGATTCTTCGGTTTCAGATCGTACTTCTAATTCTTTGATAGTTCTATTTCGACAACATTTTGAGAAATGGCCCACTATCCCGCAACTTTTACATTTTTCCTTGAATGCTGGGCACTCCCTTGGACCATGGGTTTGTCCACAACCTCGACAATTGAATTTGTTATTTGTAGTTTTCTTTTGAGATTTGATTGCTTGAATGTTTTCTGATGATTTTTCTCGAATGATTCTTTGCTGTTTGGTCATAGCCTCGGCTTGCCTTGCCCTAGCAATAGCTTTATGTAGCGTTAGTGTTTCGTCCATCTGAAGCTTCTCCGATAGTGTTGCACTTTCTACATCAATAACAATCAGATCTCTGATCAAACTTTCTTTTAAATGACCAAATTCGCAAGTTTCTGCCAGTTTGTGGAGATCGTTAACGAATCTGTCGACCGGCTCTCCAGACTCTTGCCTTCTTTTCAAAAATTTGGCTCTTTCGTATACGATATTCTTTTTCAACCCCAGGTAATTCTCAAACGCTTTGACAACTTCATCGTAGCTCAAATCGTCTTCATCTCCAAGATTAATTTTTTTTTTAAATTTATTTTAATTACAATCAAGTCAGTTTCAACAGCTTATTAGTAACTTATTTCTAGTATCATAATTTAATATTCAGTCCTCTTGTACATAACAGGAGTTCCTTTTGTTCTAATAATAATAATAGTTTGTTCGCACTTCACTCGCGATAAGTCTTTATACGTCAAGTGTCAGTTCGAACGGCTTTCTTCTTTTTAGTCTTCGAAAAAGGTTGTCAATGTCTAGGAGATGGACGGCCTCTGCGTTGACGTGGCCCTTTAGCCGTTCAGAGTGTTTAACGGCGAATTTCCGTATTGTGGCAGCGACACTCTCGATCTTCAAATCATTATGAAGGTTGTCGTTCCGAATGTACCAAGGTGCATCGACGATGTTCCTTGATACTTGGTTCTGGAATGTTTGTACAATCTTGATGTTGCTATTAGCAGTGCAGCCCCACAACTGCACACCATAGGTCCACACAGGTTTTAGGACCTGCTTGTACAACATAAGCTTATTAGACGTTGACAGCTGCGAGTGTCTGCCCATAAGCCAGTACATTTTTCGATACCTAATATCAAGCTCCTTCCGCTTTTTCTTGACATGCTCTTTCCATTTCAATTTGGCATCAAGCGTCATCCCAAGGTACTTTGCTTGGTTAGAGTAAGGGATGGTCTTTCCGTCCAGTATAACAGGTATGTATTTAACCTTTTTATAGGTAAAGTCTACATGTATTGACTTTGCCTCGTTCATTTTAATTTTCCACTTCTTCGCCCATCCGTGGATTTTTACTAAAGATTTGTTGAGCTTAGAAACTGATTCAACAGTATCTTCTGCAACTGCCAATACTGCAGTGTCATCAGCAAATGTAGCTGTTATATTTTGTTCTATTTCTGGTAAGTCACTAGTATATATAAGGTATAATACTGGCCCTGACACACTGCCTTGAGGAACTCCAGCTTTAATCTCTTGCAAATCAGAGTAGGCATCCTCTTGTCTAATACGGAACTATCTATCATTTAAGTAAGAAGCAAAAATCCGTGAATAACACGATGGCAACCATTTTCTTTATTTGAATTTGAAGTCCTTCGTGCCATACTTTATCGAATGCTTGAAAATTTCATTTGACAGACAGACAGACACACAGACAGACACACAGACAGACACACAGACAGACACACAGACAGACACACAGAAATTCGAACCAAAATTGTTCAGACACATCTAAAAATATGGCAGAACAAACTTTTTCCTGTTCTAGTGCTGCTTCTATTACATGTGTGATTCTATGTACTTGATCGATAGTTGAATGCTTATGTCTGAACCCAAACTGATGGTTGGGTACTATTTTTCTGTCCTTAATTATAGGTAGGAGTTTTTTCAATAGAAGTTTTTCAAACAATTTTGACAGGACCGGCAGAAGAGATATTGGTCTGTATGAGGTAATCTGTTCCAGTGGCTTGCCGGGTTTAGGTAGCATAATAACCTCTTCAATTTTCCATACTTGAGGAACATAATGCAATTTTAGAACGGCGTTAATAATCATAGTAATTTTTACAACTGCTTTCCGGGGGAGCTGCTTCAGCACTTGACCTGTCATGAGGCCGTAACCAGGGGCTTTTTTGGTCTTAATTTCTTTGTTGATTACTGATTGAACTTCTCTAATTCTCCAAGATTAAATGTATGGAAAAGTTCTTCTCCTTCCTCTCCGAGTGTGTATAACAACATGCTAATTTGTTGCATGTTCGGCTTAATGTACAACTCGGATGCTAACCGAAACCGCTCGAACTTTTTTATCCAACGCGGCCACATAGCTGGATTATTGAAATCGAAATTATCCGGTGGAGACACATGATACTGTGGTAACATACCTGATTGTAATTGAAGTGGTCCACCTTTACCTCGGGTTGGTCGGGCCGCAGATTCAGCTTGGTCGTCGTCTTCATCTCCCGATTTGTTCTCGGTCCCATTGTGCGCTGGACTCTTCCGTTCTTTCTTTTTACGGTTCGGCATATTTTACTTTTTTTTTTTACACACATGTAGTATTATAATAATTCCATGTTAATAGTTATATACTAAATAGGAAAGAATACACAGTCATTGGATCAACTCAAATCACGAATGAATATATTGTCTATATGTTCGTCACAAGTGTATCCATAATAATCACTGTAGCAGGTAGCCGTTCGTTTTTAATAAACTCTCGAATATCAGGTTTCGTAAAACAATGATCTACTCTATCGATGGTTAGGGATTGTCAGTGAAACCGACGGTAATTGACAAGAGACCCTGATTTATTAATTTGCAATTTTCACATTATATAGTTCGTCATCTCCCATTATACAGGGTGTCAACAAAACAGGTCTGACGTACTGAAGGGGTCGATTTTACAACTAATTTGCAGCAACTTTTGCCTCTTAGCAATTTTTTTTAGAGGCTTCGTTTCTGAGTTATTTACGATCTAAGATTTTTTTCGTGTTTTCGACCTTATCTCCTATGAATTGCTATAACTCCCTCAATTTACAAGATAATCTCAAATCTGAGTACACCGTTGGAAAGAGCAGTAAATTTCCTTTCGGATTGATGCCTCACCTTTCCCGAAAAGTGAGGTTTGAGACATAAAAAAGCTCTCTGAAAAGCTAATTTTACTCAATTTGGGGAACCTAGAGTTTTTTCAATCGGAAATTGAGCTATGAGAACCAATTTTTTTTAAGATGCAAGAACGGTAAAAACTGCGCTAAGATCTCACCTTTCCAACGGTCTAGTCAATTTTTTCCTTAAAAAATTTTCCTGGGGAGAAAATTGAGTTTGAATGCTGAAAAACATGAGCTTTTCGAGAAAAATCGGGTGATTTACATGGAAAATGACGAAATCAAAACTTTGGAAGTTGGGAGAGCTCAGTGATGGTACGGAGGGTGTTGTGTGCTTACTCACCTCGCGAAATGCCTCTGAATTTAGCCTACCAGGGAGCTCGAATGAGGAAGGCTTCGGAGTGCCTCTTTTCTTATTTGACAGGCTTTTGTCTGGTCTGATCCAATAGCTTACCTGTTCCAGCCAGGGCAGGAGCCCCATTATCACGTGGTCTGAACTGCCCTGAAATCTACAAACTGAACATAATGAGAAAGGCTCGGGAGTGCCACTATTCGATTCAGCGTACGAAACGCCCTCCGTACCATCACTGAGCTCTCCCAACTTCCAAAGTTTTGATTTCGTCATTTTCCATGTAAATCACCCGATTTTTCTCGAAAAGCTCATGTTTTTCAGCATTCAAACTCAATTTCCTCCCCAGGAAAATTTTTTAAAGACAAAATTGACTAGACCGTTGGAAAGGTGAGATCTTAGAGCAGTTTTTACCGTTCTTGCATCTTAAAAAAAAATTGGTTCTCATAGTTCAATTTCCGATTGAAAAAACTCTAGGTTTCCCAAATTAAGTAAAATTAGCTTTTCAGAGAGCTTTTTTATGTCTCAAACCTCACTTTTCGGGTAAGGTGAGGCATCAATCCGAAAGGAAATTTACTGCTCTTTCCAACGGTGTACTCAGATTTGAGATTATCTTGTAAATTGAGGGAGTTATAGCAATTTATAGGAGATAAGGTCGAAAACACGAAAAAAATCTTAAATCGTAAATAACTCAAA
Source organism: Creontiades dilutus (assembly GCA_031894815.1). Lineage (NCBI taxonomy): Eukaryota > Metazoa > Arthropoda > Insecta > Hemiptera > Miridae > Creontiades > Creontiades dilutus. Next base: position 831,927 of record JAVIWC010008066.1, read on the forward strand.
AACGAAGCCTCTAAAAAAAAAAAAAAAAAATTGCTAAGAGGCAAAAGTTGCTACAAATTAGTTGTAGAATCGACCCCTTCAGTACGTCAGACCCGTTTTGTTGACACCCTGTATATTCCTTACAAGCATCAATTTTACTTTGTTGTGCGTAACAAGTGTACAAGTTCTTAATTTACCTATCAACTTATTTTCTTTATTTATTTGTTTTGAATGAAAAACATTAATCAAGGAATTACAGTGGAAGTTTTACGCAAAAGGCGTTAGTCAGGTACAAGGTCGTAGGCAGGTATCGCGTATTGGTGTTGGTTTGAAGGTCAATTTTAGGATTATAAATTGTGATCATTGGCTGAGGGTGAATTGAACTGGTATGGAACCTTTCCCAGAAGATTCCGCGTCTAAACTTACATGGAAAATGATACCCCATTCGCTTGAGTCAGCAAAAACCTGTAACACCGTGTTAGAAGCGATCGAGATGGCTAGACGTTACGACCAACTAGTATCCTATTGGCGTCCACGAGCGAATGAAGTTTTATTCTGTCAAGTCCACGACCTTTCATGGTCAATGCGGCGGACGGACTTCGCGGATTTGGAATCCTACGGACGTCCAAACGTGAAACGACCTCACTTGAAGGGGAGTTATAAAAATCTTCGCTACACAATTACAAAGGTTTATTAATGAAAAATAAAGAGCCAAAATTGAGCCGCTCCTGCAACTTTCATTATAGAACTAAAAAGGGAGTGTAATTTCACATTTCCTCAAAAATGGTCAGTAAAACAATCACAATTGATACATTTACAAAGCAATATCTTAGTTTTCACAGATCGGATAGTAGAGACTTCACCGTACTCTCTTCATGTGGATTGAAGAAACACTACGTACGGAATGTAGGAGAGAAAGTTCTTAGGTGCATTATAAACATTATAACTAAACATACATGTATTACAAAATAATTATCATCTACTTATTGACATAACTAAATTCGAAAAATTAGCGACTAACGTACGACATTGTCCACGATAAAATTCACAGTATTGCAACTACCCGGCTGTTTCAGTTCATGACTGACGGAATTTCTGTGCTTAAATCGTGCGAGTGGACAGATCACTTAAATGAAAAAAAAATTGTTAGATAGAGTACCTGCATCAGGGATATCCATGAGAGAAGTGATATAAAAATGGCATTTGAGTTTTAATTATTTTCGCCTCCAGTAAATAACATTCCATATACTTTAAATATAAACTTAAATCTAACAGACAAAGTACTGTATTAAACTGCAGACACAACTGCCCAGATTCGATCAATATGTGGCAAATATTTATTTCAATTGCTTGAGATATGAGAGAACTCTCCTTTCTTCTTGACTCTTCCAAATCTCCAAACTCTAGCTGGTTCACCACATCAGCCGAATTGGAAGCCCTACTTAGTAATTTCTGATTGCTGACAGAGCTTTCTTTTTCTCACGATAAATCAGTGTTAAGTCATGGATGGACAGTCAGTTGTAGGACTGCTTGTATTATTATCGTTCAATTAATAGATAAATCCATTTTTTTTTACAAAATTTTGATAAATAACAAGGTGCCAAGAGGTTAATTGAAATGAACTGAAATATTTTGAAAATCCAATAACGCTTCGGAACGGAAACGTGCACATTAATCATGGTGTCAGTTGCATAATAACCGATTCGCTACATAAATCAATTCAAAAAATTGAATAAAAATACTGTAAAACGTAATTACTGATATTACAGTGGTAAAATAGAAGAAAAAATTGAATCCTTAAATGCAAAGATTAAGTGAAACGACAAAATTGATCAGTCCATTCCATCATACACCACTTGGTATGTACCTAACCCATCTGTCAAAATTCTTGAATATATTCTACTGAGAGATCGTAATAGATTGCCGTAAGAAAGATAACGAAATGATAAGAAGTACAATTTATTATCACAATAGGTGCTACTGTTAAGTCATGGATTTCAAATTCCAGCTGCATACATTTAAAACAAAACGCTGCTAAATAATCCTGATTATGAATTATCGGAACGCATACTTTTTTAGAGAAAACCTACCCTTGTCCCAGAGTTGCACTTTTCTCACCATGTTGTACAAGAAGGCAATCAGGTATTGAAAAAACAAAGATGCGTGATTATGAACAGAGTGGTCACGACCGTAGTAACAATCCTGCGTTTGCTGGAAAACTTGAGAATACCTTCATTTTACATTCCTGTGGATTTACTAATAGTCTAACATCGTAACAAAAAGTAAATAAAGAATGTTTTCTCCATTTTCCTCTCTATTTGCCACGTTGTAAGCTTTCTTTTTCACATATTCGTCACCCTTTTACTGAAGAAATTGACTCTTCTGAACCATTTGACTGTAATTCTTCAGATATTTTTGTGCAGAAGAAAATTGAACAATTTTATCACAGATCGTTGAATCTAAAGACACTTCAGACGCGTTCAGTTTGAAAGGACGTACAGAAGATCAACACACGAACGTTCCCTGTCAAGTGTGAACAATGAGTGTCAAATGCATTCGCAATTACCATTATACGGTCCTAAAGTTAGGTGTCGCAGTACGTAAATGAAGTGACGAATAGCAGGTGCAAGTAATCTCACAAAATCTTTGCTAGTCTACTTCACCTAAAACCTCAAAATAGAACTTGACGTTGTTTCGAAGCCATGATTACTTGTCCCAAAGATATTTCATAGAAGATTCCATTTGGATAGCTAAGTCCGAACTATTGCAATGCGTGTAGCACCAACTGACGCAACTGAAATGTCTTCCTTAGGGGTCATCGATACTACCCATCCATCGTGCGACTCAACATTTTGCAACTCATGTAATTTACAAGAGAGAATTCTGGGTTGCAGCGATTGGCATCCAGGTGAAAATTATTCAAGGTTTCCAACACAAGGGTTCTCCGTATCGTCATTAAAGCTCCACGGCGTGTTAGGAATTTTACCCTTCTCTCCGATCTGAATAGAATACGAGTCAAGGAAAATATTCAGAAAACACAATTCCACAAATATTTGCCCACAAACCTACCACATGAAACACCAAGACATCAAGCAATAACGGCCAATACAATTCTTTGAGGAACTAAAAATGACTCTCCTTCGTAGAAGATGGATATGTTTTATGATGCATCTATATTACTCCATTCGACTGTAATGCATTCTCATACAATACAGCAGGCACTAACAAACCTTAGAGCACCCACAAAATTTGAATCATTTTACAATTTCCTCACCTCAAAAAAACAACAAGACCGACCAAATGGTCAAAAAATACTGGATTGTCCTTAGAATTCTGTTTTAAAAAAGTTTTTTTTCGGGGGGTTTTCTTTAATAGCAACCTTTACAAGCTCACAAACATTTAGTACTGGGTATTTCCGTCTCATTCAAATTTGACTCTCTAAACTAGATAGTTCTGAAGAAAGTGGAATTTAATTTAGTATCTGTGCACGTCTTAAAGATAGTTTTGTGGTCATAACTCACACAAAAGTGTGTTTCCAAGAGTCATTCATCATGACCAAGGTACCAATGGATCACTCAGCCAAAATATCAGGTACTTGTAGATTTAATTCATGAAGTTTTGAATCATTATTGTCAGTTTTTGGGTTGCAATGCTCTCGCCAGACGTAAGAGAGATGTATAATACATTGCTTGCTTACTACTAGGTAGCTACGTTCCAAATCGTAAGAATCGGACGGATGACAGGATTCTTTCTAGTTATATTTATTCAACTTATTCAAGCTCATTCAACTCTTCTCGTGTAACTTTTTAATCGGTGATCTTAGCGCCCGGATCTTTAATGAAAAATAAATACGGCACTTGGTCTTCATTACAAAACAATGAACTTAACATATTGAGCTTGATTAAATCTACTCTCGGAACGATGAATTGTGGAGACTAGTCGATCTTAGCTGGGGAGACGTCTCGAACGAAAGGCAGGAATTTGGATAAAGCTCCGATCGCTCCGTCGAAGAAAAATTTGGCCGAGTCGGACCAGTTGTAGATCATGAGGAAGAGCATGTAGTAGAAGGCCAAACAGACTACCCAGTCCAGCGCCCACAACCTGCAAAATGCCAAATTAACGGTGAGTGGTTGTTGCAGTGGTGACCTACTGGTGATTCATTCATACTGTCCAAATTCACTTGGTCAGTTTGTCTAAACTTCATTAGATAAACCTCGTTATATGGGCGTCCCAGGTTGGCCTCTGTTTCATATGTCAATATAGGCGCGATTGAGGAAGCAATTAGCAACTTTCCGATGTTTATGTGTATTCCAGTTAAGTTGTTACACAACATTAGGGTGGTTAAAAAAATGTGTTTGTTTTCAAATCGTGCCGCTCTTCTACACTGACCTTTCAATATAGGAAAAGATCTTTGCTGCTAAGTTGTTCAGCCACTTCTAGAGATCGCGCGAGCGTATTTTTTCACCTTTTTTAAAATCATGTTTCTTCCCTAAGAAAACTATGTTTTAAAAATAGGACATCACAAAATAAATTTTCACCTCTGTTCCTCATTTATCAGGGGAAAAAAAAAAAAAAAAAAAAGGTTTCATAGCACAAAACATTATCCCCAATAAACTCCGGAAATTGAAGAAGAAGGCAAACAAATCGTTAGTTTTTGGATATTTCATAGTAAATCTTTTACAACATTCGGCGATGATAGATTCAAATATGCCATTTTTTCACCAGGAATTGCATAGTACATCAGTTTGATGAAATAATTACTCTACCCTACCAAAAACCTCCTAAAACCCGTCAATGTTTTTGGCAAAATCAAAATTTATTATGATTCCAGCAGTTTAACGTCGGTAAAATTAAGAATATTCATTTACAGTTGTTATTCATTATGAAACAATATTTTTCTACTGTAAGCAGCATTAAATCCAATACCAGATTTCAGGGCCGTTTGCAAAAAGCCCAGTTGGAGACCTTGCCGATTGCTCAGACGGGCAATGCCTACACTTTGCATCATAGGATTCGTTTAGGTGATTGATATAATTATATTTGCATTGATCATTACCATTTTTAGCATTGATTATGTTCATAATAGCAGCAATGCTGCTATTATCAACCTGGTTTGCCGTAATCCAATGATTGCGGGAACGGCGATCCAGCACGGAGATCTTTAATTGAACCTGGGGTCGCTAGGCGTCTACCGGGGGAATTATTCCTGATTCTACCATCTTTCTCTCCAGATTGAACATGCGATTTTTTGTCCAAGACTGCAATCGCCTCTCTGCATCGCAACCATCTCGAAAAAGCGCATGGTTTCTCGTTCAATTCGTTCGGATACTCTGAATTTGTAACACTGTTTTCCTGCGTCAATTATTGCTGCCGTCTCAGGAATCCTTTCTACTTTTCTACACCTTTCCAATAATATTTACCGTCAATTTATTAGCTGTGCGGCATCAGAGTTGGACCATCAAACATCTACCAGTAAGTCCGATTTCCTGCGTTTTCCCAGGATCCCTATTAAACACAGCCCACTACATCTAAATTTCGGATATCGCTAAACCACAACCAAAACAACCGTCATTATTACGCTGTGTCCTACATGAGCGGGAACTAAGCGATACCAGCTGATCGGGTGGGTTGAGCGTTTTTTGCTAGGACGGCGATTTTCCGATCAAACTATGACAACAGAGTTGTGCATCCTGCGTCCACACGCTCTCGCGCAAATCGCTAACACGCACACGCTACACGCAGCTTTAAATTCAAATCGGTATGATTTTTTCTCGCTACTCCCGCTACAAACCCGCGATTGTTTACATCTGTTGTCAAGGTTATTGGAGTTGTCCAAGTTTGTTGGGTTGGAGTGTCTTCTCCTCCAGCGAAACCTCGATGCCCTCTCTCTATGGTGCGACCAAAATGGTCTCTCACCTCTTTCCACCGCTCCCACTCTCCAGTCATGCACCCCTACTCAATCAGTGGAGTTTTCCTTTCGAGTGGGGACGGCATTGTGGACCTCGGCGTGTACCTGGACTCCCAGCTCTCCTTCTCTACTCACAATGCTCAGGTGGCATCCCGCGGTATGTGTGTGACGGGCTTTGTGAAGAGGAATACTAGAGAGTTCTCCCAAGCATCTGCCCTGGTGTCCCTTTACAAAAGTCTTGTGCATCCCATTCTGGAGTACCCGTCAGTGATCTGGAGCCCTCTCTACGTCAGCCACACAGAGCAAATCGAGCTTGTTCTCAGGGCGTTCCTCCGGTTCCTGGCTTATAAGCTCTCCATACCCCGCGAGAATGTTGATTACGTTGAGCTCGCCAGACGTTTCAACCTGCTGTCTCCTCGGGATCGTCGCATTCGCTCGTACGTCTCATTCCTCCATGGCTTACTCTCGGGCGTATTGATGCCATGGATCCCCTGGCTCGTGTTGGCTTCCTCGTCCCTCGCCTTGCGTCACGATCTGTCACACCTTTTGCCGTCCCTTTCCGCTACGAACTACCTCCACAATCGTCCAATGTGTCGGATTCCTCGCCAAGTGAACTTCCTCTCCACGTCACCTCCCTTCATTGACATCGTGTCCTTGCCCCTCTCATCTATAAGGACTGCTGTGTTTCGCCATCTCAGTTCCGAGCCTCCGCACGATCCTGTTTAGCTTTTTGTTGTGTACCTACTGATTATTTTCTTCTTCTTTAACTGCTTACAAATTGTAATTGGGTTCGTCCCGTTTCAAATAAATAAAGTCGAAATCATTTCTCGATTGCTTGCAAGGTTAGTCAAAACGATGTTGTAGTTACTCATCAACGAAATAAGGAAACAAAAAAATCTTCACTTCAAGAATAGACTGAAGACATTTCATTATATGGTTGCCTCCGCAAACGTTTATTGGAAATGTAATTGAGCAGACCTGGACTACTTTAGGCCAACAAAAATCGTCTCTGTGTAATAAATTCAGAAAAAACACTCATCGTATTAATTGACACAGTGGATATGGAACTAACTCAACTAAAACGCGTTTCCTCCCGCTGTAAACGCTCGCACTCGCGTCAATCGCCGGTATCGCCAGTAAAGGTGAAATCGCTTGACTCCCGCTCAAGTAGGACGAAACGGCCTGTCCTTATGGTTTACAAGTTCTGCCACTGAAATCGCTAATAGTCTCCCAAGCGCCTCAACCCAGCTCAATTCAATGTAACGTATGTACGTGGCATTGTCAATGCACCGATGTATATACTTAGGCATAGTTATAAAATTTGTAACATTTTAGTCTCATACAAGTAAAATTATATCAAAGTTTTTACGACTTACACTTTGAGAATAACTCTGCTCCTAGGTAGAGAGTTGGGATCTTCCTTGAGAATGAAATGTCTAGCTCCGAGGACAGTGTTGGTGAGGTACGGGCCAATAGGAACAGTTTCAAACTCAATATTGAATATCTTCCTGTCCTCAGGGTGCATTTCACTCCTCATCTTAAGCAATTGATCGTTTTTGAATTTCCAGACCTTCGTCGTGAAGTACTGCAGGACATCAAGACCGTCTTGTACTTTCCTCTGGACTTTGAGCATGCTGGAAACACAAGTTTAAAAGGATATTACTTTCTTTTAGGGTAGCATGAAACATCCTAACATGAAAATGTACACGTCCATCACACTACTCATGTGTGATTTACCTCATTTCATCAATCTTAACTTGAACAGAATACAGAATAATACAGAATTAATAAGCTTTTCCATTCCACTATTAATCCACTTATCCAGGTTATTTCGTACACATAGCAGCTATCGCGACTCAATGATATTTAAGGTTTCTTGAATTGAAGCAACAGACGCGGGGCGGCGAGTTTTGCATCGTTTTTGTTCTCACCGAACCAAATCATTTCAGATTTACTCCAGTGAGTTCTAATTAACTGCTGTCCATGACTGCTAATAACTAGCAGGCTGTAGCTAGTTCGACATTGTCATGTGAGTTATTCTCTTAGGACCGATGTATTTATGTCTTATGTAATAATCACCATGTACAGCTTCTCCTTTCTTAGTAATTTAGAAAAGGAGGCGATTGAATGAGCAGTAGCCCCATCCTAAGGGCTGAGGAGATTATGCCAGCAACACCCAGCGGATAGCCCTGGAGCTAAAAGTTTCAGCTTTATGCTTTTGAGTAGCAGTTTCAATAATTTAGAAGAGGGAACTATCCATATTCATCACAAATACTAAATGTTTTGCTGATACGGCAACCTGTACTGAAGACACAGAAAACGTGCTTACTCGGATTATAGATGTTACCTGGTTATACTTACAAGGTTTTCTGTCCGAAAATCAAAAGGAGGAAGTCTATGAGGTAAGCGGGAAGCCAGTGGAAGAAAATGACTTTCAAATCGTGGATGGTTTTGGATTTGCAAGCGTTGCCGTTGGGGTACCACAGCATGATCTCGAAGGGGTTGGCGTAGAAGCACTTCCTCCCTTCTTCCAGAACCGTCCCCCAGGTCACGGGGTAGGTCTTGCCTTGCGTCAGGTTGTACACCGGCACCGTTTTCGTCCTGAAATAATTCACGTTCGAATCATCCACAAATTCGGGGGAAATGTTCAATTCAGCACATTTTGGTTAATTTCCAATAATGAACCTTTGTAATCGACCCAAAGAAACCAAGAGGGCGGCAAGATCTGTATGCTCATGATAATTCTGGGTATTCTGAGAATATTGCAAGTTTATCATCGACCCATTTGATTAAATTCCTATGTTTTCTACTTTGGATACAATTACTCTTCAGTCCTAATTGTGAACAAAACCGAATGTACTCGAAGAATACAATCCCAATTCGTCCGATTGCTTCATTTTGTTTCATTACTGTGCACATTCAAACATTTGAGCCTGCACCGGGGCAGTGCATTCTGGTATGGTTAATTTTTGGGTGGAATTACTAGCCAACGGTCTAAACAAATCCAAAATGACTTGGCCCAATTAATTACGTAGAAAAGCGTGTCAATAGGCGAATCGGTCGGCTATCTTCGGGTACATTCGGTGTTGCTCCCAATAAGGGCTAGTCGTTTAAATTTCATTTGTTTTCAACCGCAAGAAGTATTTCCTATCGCAAGTTCAGGAGAAAAGGTGATCTTCCCCACGCAATGGTGCGAGGCCCTAAATATTTGTGTGCATCTAAACAATGTTGTAAATTAGAAACCTTTTGGAACACCTATAAATACATTTTCTGCACTATTTTAGAAAGTTAAGTTGGGTTTAATTTACTAACGCGGCATCATTGACGCAGATGTTCTGAATTATGGCGAGGAGGCCAGCTATGGCCATGTCGACGGGCATCACCTCCGCGTTGTATTCGAGGTTGCAGTGCATCGACCTAATGACCCCTGAAATAAATAATAAATTAATTAATATTAATAATGACATAATTCCAGTCAGGCAGATAAGAGAGTAGAAAGAAAGATCATTTATTGTATATAAGAAATTGTGGCCCTTTTGGTTAACAATCGTTGACAAGAGCGATCTAAAGGAAATTTGGACTTATGAGTTTATTACGTAAATATGTCATATATATATCATCCTCCAGTCGTACTGGAGTATAAATTATTCCTCCTAATAGACGTATAGAATAATTGGAGTGTTACAACACAGTGGTTAAATGGAACGATGGTTCCTCCAAGTCAAGAGAATATTGATGAACGCTGAGCTAGTTTGGTTTTGCAAGGAACAATATTTTCACCACATAAAGAATGAATTTATTGCTAGGCAGTTTGGTTACTAATCTGATCAATTTCTTATTTGGTTCGTGAATTGAATTATTAGACTTTCGTGCTGTCTTTTAGACTCAGGTGAAGGGGTATACCCTTACCCGTTACAGAAAGCCCAGGCCGAAAATTGGTATTTAATTCAGAAGCTTACTGAAAATTTCTTACATTACAAAGTTGTAGAGCACGAAAATACAAAAATCAGTAAATTATCTTTTGAAACAATGAAGTTATTAAAAATTGAAATAGTGCTAATTTTGGGAGAATCCTCTCTTACCAGGTCGGCTTTCCTTCAAAATCATATAGTAATCTAAATATTGATCTGATTCAATTCTGCCAAAGCTCTGTGGATCTAAACTTAAAGTTAGTTAATACTCCCCACTATTTGTACCGAGCAAGATTCAGCACAGTCGTGTTCCTATTTACTTTCTAAGAAAACACGGTTAATCAGCGTTTCGCGTTGCTATTTGTTGAGAAAGGGTCTAAGCTAAAACTCGCTCGATATAAAGTTTGGATAACGGTAACATAATACTGAGTTTATTAAGTTTTGGGAGACTCAAATCAGACATTGTGGTTCGTAGGTGACTTTGAAAGTCTACAGTCAGGATGGGGGAAGAAAAGACTCACCAAAAACTAGCTTGGATTTCAAATGTTTGCAAAACTTTAGAGTAACAAAGTAATTTCCTCGTATTAAGAGAAAATTAGCCGTTTGTTATTGTTATGTTCTACAATCCTTGTACGCAGGAATATGCGTAAGAAGCACAGTTCAGGAGCTGTTGGAGAAAAACTTGAAGGGTACAACTTCTCCCATTTCGTATTCCACCAATTTTGAGAGGGCAAAAAAGAATTTAACCCTAAAAAAATCCCTAATTTTCTAAATCTAATCCAAACTCCTGTCTTGGAGGAACTTAGGCAACAATATTTAAGTGTTTTCTTTACCAATCTTCGTGACTAAAACGGACAAATATTTCTAGAAGTTCCTAAACAGGTTCTTGGGTTATTGAACAGGTAACTATGTTTTTGCAGCATAATTATAAGAGGATGATAGATGCATAAGCGTTTATCAAGCTGTCTGTGTGAGTACGTTTAATGCAAATTTTAAATGGACAACATCATTTAATAAACAAATTTTCTAACCTTTTCCTCCGCCGACTAACAGACCCACAGGCCCGTGTAGGTTGTCTACCCAGCCAGGTAGAGGCTCTTCGACTGCCGGGCAAACTGAGAACAACCGGTCATTCATTTACGTATTTATAATCACTTGAAACAGTACAGGTATGTGTGCACCTGAGTATCAGCCAGGGAGGGTCAGAACTATAAACTTCATGAAAGGTGCAGGAATTCGAGTGTAGCATTGTGAAAGTTAAAAATTTGTCAATTAACAGTCAGTTACTGAACATGTAATTTATAAGATAAAATGCTATGTAACTTAACTGCTTATATGTTACAATATTGTGACGCAACCAATAAACAAATAAATTTAAAAAAAGTATCGCGATTTTACATAATAAACTAATAATAACTGAATATTTACGATACCTATCGATGGCCGTACGATGCACACCGGCATTCCTGGGTAGTAACTGGCGACTAGAGCTTCGGATATTCTTTTGGAGTAGGTGTAAACATTGGGGTGAGGTTTGATGAGCCTTGAACCGAGAAAACAGTAGACGAAATGTTATTTTTTATTAATATAGATCCAAATCAATATAAATTATGCTTAGATCTTGCATGATTATTAATTCAAGGCCTATATTATTATTATTTTGAATAATAATCAAACCGGTTAAGTGGACCAGGTAAAAAGTTTGGTTTTCCAAGGGCCTAGGTAGATTTGTTCACCCGTTTGAACTCACCAGTCGCAACAAGATCTTTAGCAGTAAAAAAAAAAAAAAAAAAAAAAAAAAAAAAAGTACGAATAAATATGAATAATTTAAGTAATATTAATGTGACCATTTTGAACAACAATTTTGAATATGGTGGCCTTGCTACTCTTGAAACTACACGACTGGCTCTGATGAAATTACTTATTTGAGATCATTTGATGCGATACCTTTCTCAATAAACTCTCAATGAAATAGTGGTTTGTATAGTACCATTATTCTTCGGCATTGTATTCGTTGAGGTAGGTAATGGAGAATAACAGGATCATTGGATAGAAATGTAGTTGGTTGGCATTTAGTTATTCCATACTCTCATGAGATAGGGCTACAGTTCTTATGGGGCTGCATTGTGTGGAACTCTTTTGTCTGGCGACAAGATGTTATTGGAAAGGGATGTCTGATTAGTCCTTAAAACTAGAAACGTGATTGAATATGTTACATATTTTTATTGTCCTGATCTATTTTTCGCGTCAATATTCTCCCTAGAAGTTATTATATTCTTCACAATTACTTCTATTGTGAAACTTATAAATTAATTTGATTTTAAAAGTTGATTTAAAACATATGCAGGGTGTACGCGTATGATCCGAAAATCTTCGCACACGTATTCTACAACTAGTTTCCAACAAAAAGTGCCTCTTACAGATTCTTTTTTAGAGGCTTCGTTTTTGAGTTATTTCACTTTTAAGATTTTTTCGTGTTTTCGAACTTACGTCACTAAAACGGCCGTAACTCCGGCGTTTTCGAAGTATTTGCAAATCTAAGTATACCGTTGGAAAGAGCATAAAATTATCTATCGTCTCAGTTTTTAATAATATTTTTTTTAAACTAACTAAGGGGTAAAAATGAGCCTAAAAAGTAAATTTGCTCAGATTTTGAAAACAATTCTTTTTAAATGGCTCATTAGTCCCCCCTAATTTTAATCTACGTTTGAGCCTGTAAGCTTAAAAAATGCGCAAAAGTCTCAGCTTTCCAATGGTATATTTAATTTTTAGGTTTTAGAGGGAACTTTTTCGAGGAAATTGAGATTTTATGCAAAAAAACGGGTATTTTCAAGCACATTTTTGAGCATAAAAAAAGAATAAAACCTACATAACTAAAACTTTTTTTCTTTTTCTGGGTGTAGAATGTATAATGTCAATGGCATTACCTAAAAAATTCAAGTTTGAGTGAGAGCATCCGCGGAATGAATTGATGTAAATCAAGTGTTAAATGTCTCCCGTTCTTGCTGGTATCGTGAAGTTTGATCCCGTTGTTTGTTATGATTTCCTCTTCTTATCGTTTATAGAAACACCGTCACGAGCAAAATGTTGAATATGCTAATTTGATCAACGGTCAAAGGTAGATCCACACACCCGTTCGATCACATCAAATGTGCTTGAAAATACACGTTTTTTGCTTCCGAGTCTACTAAAGTAGCGGAAGCATTGTTTTCACTTTCGGAATGTGAAAAATTTTTTGTCTCCAAAATCAAAAATTCCACTCGCATTTTGCGTTTTAGACCTTTCTGAACGATTTTGATTCCGTGTCTGTCTGTGTGTCTGTGTGTCCGTGTGTCTGTCTGTGTGGCTGTCTGTCTGTCAGCAAATCCTTGTTACGGGCAAAACTACACGAAGTTATTGTCCGATTTTGATGAAATTTTCAGGGATTGTGCGGGTTGGGGTGTAGATGGTCCCCTATAGGTTTCATGACCCCCGGATCAATATTAGCCTCTGCGCATGCGCAAACGTGAAATCCTTGTTACGCGCATAACTCCGGGAGTTCTTGACTAATTTCGATGAAATTTTCAGGGATTGTTTGGTTTGATGTGTTGATGGTCCCCTATAGGTTTCATGACCCCCGTATTAATAGTAGCCTGTGTTCCGATATTGTCGATATCAATAAATATCGATATTTTCTATATTATATCGATATAAGGATTTCGATATTATCGTCATATCGAAAGATTTAGGTGAATATCGGATTTCGATATTGCATTATTTTGAGTTAGCTATTTTAATAAAAATTCGGGTTTTCAATCGCAAATGGCAATGATATTAGTTTGATCCAAATACATTTTTTTAAATAAAGAAACTAAAATTTCATTCTGCCCATGTATGCATGTAAGTTTTGCTAAATATTATCTTTGGGTGAAAAGGTTTGTTTTTCAGTTATGCCTATTCCAACAGCACATTTGCAATATAAAGTTTTAAAAAATGTACCACAATTATTTCTGTTTTCGTACTGGAAATTCACTGTGTGATTGTTTTGGATAACTTATATTAGCTAAACTAAAAAAAAATGTTTTCAACCAAATTTTACAGTAAGGAATGAAAATTGCTTCCAATTTATATCAATTTACCCAATTTTCTACGTTATAATTCATTATAAAATCAGTTTAAGATTGTAGTAATATAATCACGTGAATACAAAGAGTTTTGTCATATAATTGTGAGCAATCATAAAAATTGCGTAATATCATTCGATATTGCTGATATCGATATTTTGTTGCGATATTATCGATGAGTCGATGTTGATGGTTAATATCGTTATCGATATCGAATATCGGAAGACCCTCGATATCGGAACAACCCTAGACGTTCCCGCTACCGCGAGTGTGAATCGAAAACAGGAATGGCACCGAGGCGACCGCCTGTGGGTCCCTCCGCCTACCTGCTCGTATCGGAGAGCGGCATGTCTCGACCTGTCTTCTCAGGTCCTTGTTCGGGCGGGCGGTCTCGACCAGTCTTCGTTCCGCGTTCGGGCGTGGCGGTCTCCGGCAGTCTACTCCGTTCCGTGTTTCGCGCGAAAAGTGTTTCATCATCCATCTATTCGGAACTCGAATCTTCATGGATTGGTTCAGCGGAATGCGGGAACACGCAAATACATCGGTAAGTACCAAGTTTTTCCTACAAAATCTCTAATAACAAGTCATATAGGTCGAGATTAGGTAGGTGCCGCATGTTTAGGAAGTCCCATGCAATGATTCCCTTTCAGGCTTTTCTCAGACCAAAATCGTGGAAAAAAACCAAAAGTTTTTCTTTAGTCTGCTAGTGCGCCTTTTTTCTCTCGAACCATGTACGTTCTTCAAGTTTTATAATGCACGTATAAATTCGCTAGTGTGGTTGTAGCTTACACTACATTTCAGTTTAACGATTATCCGTAGTTGAACACGGAACATATTGCGTAGTTGAACATATTTGCCAACTAGACTATTCCTACAATGTGCAAACATGCTACCTACGAGTTTAACGATTATCCTTAGTCAAACGCTTCGAAACAGCCAACACATCGAAAATAGTTCCCTGATCATACGTATATTTGCCAACTAGAGCCTCAATGAGCAAACACGTTCTTAAATATTTATTATGCACGTATAAATTCACTAGCGTGATTGTTGCTTGCACTTAGGGACGTTCCGATACCGCTTTCGGTACGATATTTGGTATCGATATCGATACAGTATCGAAAGAAATGTATCGATATGGGTAGTATCGAATGACAAAGTAAATTTAATTGACTCGGAACCTCGAAAGCAAACAATTCCAGACAAAACTAGACTTTGTGATCACACAAGAGTATAACAATACAAAAGGAAATAATATAATAATAAAATGATACATATAATATATGCAGGAAAATAATATACAGGTAGGTAATACAAAAATAAAAAACGTAATAGTATAAGTAGGTAATATAAAAAGGGGTCTGAATAAAAGATTAATCCTACCTATTGCTTCCGAGTCTACTAAAGTAGCGGGAGCATTGTTTTCACTTTCGGAATGTGAAAATTTTTTTGTCTCCAAAATCAAAAATTCCACTCGCGTTTTGCGTTTTAGACCTTTCTGAACAATTTAGGTTCCGTGTCTGTCTGTGTGTCTGTCTGCGTGTCTGTCTGTCTGTCAGCAAATCCTTGTTACGGGCAAAACTACACGAAGTTATAATCCGATTTTGATGAAATTTTCAGGGATTGTGCTGGTTGGGGTGTAGATGGTCCCCTACGAGTTTCATGACCCCCGGATCAATAGTAGCCTCTGCGCATGCGCAAACGTGAAATCCTTGTTACGCGCATAACTCCGGGAGTTCTTGATCAATTTCGATGAAATTTTCAGGGACTGTTCGGTTTGATGTGTAGATGGTCCCCTATGAGTTTCATGACCCCCGGATCAATATTAGTCTCTACGCATGCGCAAACTAAATCCTTGTTACGCGCATAACTCCGTGAGATCTTGACCGATTTCGATGAAATTTCCAGGGATTGTTCGAACTTATTAGGTATATTTTATAGTTGAACATGCCTACCTTTATTTGCTCAAGATATGATCCTGCATAACAATAAATTTACCCTAACTCAATATTTACTTCGCCTAATTGAACGAAGTTCTTTAGTCAATAATAATTTTCAATGATCTATACAGTCATGTTTTGGATACGAGGAAGCTATGTGCCACACCCACTTGGCAGACGTTTTTTTGCATAAAATCTCAGTTTCCCAAAGAAGTTCCCATTGAAACCTAAAAATTAAATATGCTTACCATTGGAAAGCTGAGACTTTTGCGCATTTTTTAAGCTTACAGGCTCAAACGTATCATTAAAATTAAGGGGGACTAAGAGCCACTGAAAAAAGTTTTTTTTTCAACATTTACTTTTCAGGCTCATTTTTGCTTCCGAGTCTACTAAAGTAGCGGAAGCATTGTTTTCACTTTCGGAATGTGAAAATTTTTTTGTCTCCAAAATCAAAAATTCCACTCGCATTTTGCGTTTTAGACCTTTCTGAACGATTTTGGTTCCGTGTCTGTCTGTGTGTCTGTCTGTGTGGCTGTCTGTCTGTCAGCAAATCCTTGTTACGGGCAAAACTACACGAAGTTATTGTCTGATTTAGATGAAATTTTCAGGGATTGTGCGGGTTGGGGTGTAGATGGTCCCCTATAGGTTTCATGACCCCCGTATTAATAGTAGTCTCTGCGCATGCGCAAACGTGAAATCCTTGTTACGGGTATAACTCCGGAAGTTCTTGACCAATTTCGATGAAATTTTCAGGGATTGTTCGGTTTGATGTACAGATGGTCCCCTATGAGTTTCATGACCCCCGGATCAATAGCAGCCTCTGCGCATGCGCAAACGAAATCCTTGCCACAAGCATAACACCGGGAGTTTTTGACCGATTTCGATGAAATTTTCAGGGATTGTTCGGACTTATTAGATATATTTTATAGTTTGTTCAATAGTTGAACATGCTACCTTTATTTCCTCAAGTTATGTTCCTGCATAACAATAAATTTACCCTAATTCAACATTTACTTCGCCTAATTGAACGAAGTTCTTTAGTCAATAATAATTTTCAATGATCTATACAGTCATGTTATGGATACGAGGAAGCTATGTGCCACACCCACTTGGTAGAGGTTTTACCCCTCAGTTCCTTTTAAAAAATTATTATTAAAGACTGAGACGATAGATAATTTTATGCTCTTTCCAACGGCACACTTAGATTTGCAAATACTTTGAAAACGCCTGAGTTACGCCTGTTTTAGTGGCGTAAGTTGGAAAACACGAAAAACATCTTAAAAGTGAAATAACTCAAGAACGAAGCCTCTAAAAAAAAATCTCTACTATTTTTGACTAATACATAAAATTAAGAGGTGAATACTTCCGACAGACGAAAACGACTACAGACGGTTTTGACTTAGTTTGGAATAAAATTGAATGTGTATTTTAAATAATCAAACACGTTTAAATTAAACATTTTCTTCTTCATTGAAAGAAAGCCTGGTTTTGTAATAAGTACTGAGTCACTCAATGTTCTGGGAAAGTTCCCTCAATTCGGAATGGATGATGCGATGTTCTTTGGAATACAGGCCTGTATCCTGGCTGGTGATAACATAACGAACGAAATTACCTTTACGCCAACCCCGTACCCATTGTCTCTGAGGTATTTAGTCACTAAAAGGTAAATTAAAATTGTTGCTAAGCACCACCTTCCCGCTTCTTAAACATTCACCTGAAGATTTGGCGTTTATGCACATAGATACTCGAAGTTGGTCATGCTTTGACGACTACATGAAGGACTCACTCTGGACTTATTTTCTCCATCATATCCTCGTTCATCCAGCGAGACATCCTGATGATCTCCATGGGGTCGTGCGGCGATGGGTAAACTCTCTCTTCCATTTCATCGACGTCGCAGTGACAGAAAGCCGTCGACATGTGAACCATCAACTGCAATACAAACCAGGCAAATGCTTCATTTAGTTCATGACCAAAGTTAATTTTCAATCTCCATCAACTCATTGTCCACAATTACGACACGATCCCTACAGTATTGTAGGCTGTCTGAATTCGTGACATTTTGTAACTTTACTGCACTTTACATTTTAATTTACGGCGCTTGTGTGACGTTTAGTGACTGAGTAATGAACTGAAGATAAGGCTTCGGCAGAGAAACACAAAAAACATAGCTTCCTCGTATCCATAACATGACGGTATAGATCATTGAAAATTATTATTGACTAAAGAACTTTGTTCAATTAGGCGAAGTAAATGTTGAATTAGGGTAAATTTATTGTTATGCAGGAGCGTAACTTGAGAAAATAAAGGTAGGCATGTTCAACTATTGAACAAACTATAAAGTACCTATACCTAATAAGTCCGAACAATCCCTGAAAATTTCATCGAAATTGGTCGAAAACTCCCTGAAGTTACGCGTAACAAAGTTTCACGTTTGCGCATGCGCAGAGGCTACTATTGATTCATGAAACTATAGGGGACCATTTAACCCGCACAATCCCTGAAAATTTCATCGAAATTGGTCAAGAACACCGGAATTATGCGCGTAACAAAGATTTCAAGGCTACCATTGATCCGGGGGTCATGAAACCTATAGGGGACCCCTAACGCACAATCCCTGAAAATGTCATCGAAATTGGTCGAGAAAAAACAAAATTTCACGTTTGCGCATGCGCAGAGGCTACTATTGATCCGGGGGTCATGAAACCTATAGGGGACCATCTATACCCTAACCCGCACAATCCCTGAAAATTTCATCGAAATTGGTCAAAAACTCCCGGAGTTATGGGCGTTACAAAGATTTCACGTTTGCGCATGCGCAGAGGCTACCATTGATCCGGGGGGCATGAAACTTATAACCCGCACAATAACCTGAAAACGAAATTGAAATTGGTCAAGAACTCCCAGTTATGCGCGTAACAAGGATTGGTCACGTTTGCGCATGCGCAGAGACTACTATTGATTCGGGGGTCATGAAACCTATAGGGGACTATCTACACCCCAACCCGAACAATCCCTGGAAATTTCATCAAAATTGGTCTAGAACTCTCGGAGTTATGCGTGTAACAAGGATTTCACGTTTGCGCATGCGCAGAGGCTACTATTAATCCGGATGAACCGCATAGGGGGACATCTACACATCAAACCAAACAATCCTGAAAATTTCATCGAAATTGGTCAAGAATCGGAGTTACCGTTAACAAATTTCACGTTTGCGCATGCGCAGAGGCTACTATTGATCCGAGGGTCATGAAATCTATAGGGGACCATCTACACCCCAACCCGCACAATCCCTGAAAATTTCATCAAAATCGGACAATAACTTCGTGTAGTGCCCGTAACAAGGATTTGCTGACAGACAGACAGACAGACACACAGACACACAGACAGACAGGGAACCAAAATTGTTCAGAAAGGTCTAAAACGCAAAATGCGAGTGGAATTTTTGATTTTGGAGACAAAAAAATTTTCACATTACGAAAGTTAAAACAATGCTTCCGCTACTTTAGTAGACTTGCGGAAGCAAAATCATCATTTATGGCTACTTTCAACTATCAGATTAAGATAATTTTTCACTTGATCATCACTGAAGACGGTTTCACTCTCCTAGTTTTACATTTTTCAACCGGACCTCAAAAATTAATCCCCGTAACAAAACAGCGCCTTAAAAAAAAAAAATAAAAAAAAACGGACGCGAAATAAACAAATTTCGGTCATTATTCAGCAAAAACTGAGTAAAATAAAAAAAGAAAACGGATAGCATCACGCGAATCACCGTTAAAAAAATGAATATTCATGTGCCACACTTTAAATTTAACCATCATCCACGATTTGACAATTTTGGGGTTGCGCAACTTTGCGTGCTCGCTGAACCGGTCGCGCGCAATAAAAAAAATTGGTTGAGAGGTCAAATTTTCATGAAATTTCATGTAGAATCCGAATCTGCAATAAAAATTAGGGTTCTCATTTAAAATAAGATAATGAGTGTCAATGCGCATGGTTGCGCAGCTGTGCGGAGTGTGTAAATATGATTTTTGAGATCCTTGGAAAAAATATGAAGATTAAAAAAAAATTCTTTTGTTTACTCCCATTTGGACGATTTTAGGAGGGGAGGGGAGGGGGAAACTACTCCTGGGATCAAGTTGTTGGATTTTTTAGCCAAATTTCGTAAAATTTTTATAAATATTTTTAAAAATATATTAATTAGGTATGTTAAATGTAAATATGTTTAAAATAGTTATAAATGTTTTTTATTAAGTTGTGGTTTGTCACATAGTTAGGATTTTTCATTCGTACACCTCAAACCCCCCCCCCCCCTCTCTCACTTCGGTTAGCGTCACGTATTTTGACATTCCAGTTGAGGTCTCTCAATGAATACGCAGAGTATTTTTAAAAAGGGAATGACCTTCAGAGAATTCTGGAAGAGGGACATTTTTTTTTGTTATTTGACAATTATTAGGCCCGTTTTAATATACACAGGGTGGCCAAAATTCAATGGACCAGGCATTTATCTCCGTAATTCCCTAGCCAAAAAAAAATTTCAAATGATAACTTCACTAATTTTTAACGTGAAATTCAAATATCACAATCTCGCGCGTTGCGCACGTACGCAAATGCGCGATTTGGGCTTCAACTTTGTTATTTCAAATAG